>PVIR01040917.1:0-13060 GCA_004026965.1 Petromus typicus
GTCTCATTCTCCTTACCACCAAGGAGGCCTTCTGTCCCCCACAGGGAAAGGGGAGTCTGGAGGACAGTTGCCTGAAATCCAACTCCCTAGAGGAGATAATGTCTTTCTAGGAGACAAGGTGGGATTTTGGGGGGTCAAGTTTATAGATGCGCCATTCTAGCCTTTAGGAACCAGTCAGGGACTGGAGATGTAGCTCAGTGGTAGAGCACTTGCCTACCATTTATTTATAAGGCCCTGGGTTCTATCCCTAGAAAGACAGGATGAAAAATATGAATGAAAGGATTCATGTATCAAAAGATGTTCTACAAATGAGAAATGTTTACCCATTAAAACACAGCTGGGGACATAAGAAAATATTCTCAATAGAATCTTCTATACAAAATTCAGTGTTCCAAATAAAGGTATTTCTCTTTCACCACTAGGTTTTCACAATTCTTCAGCACATTTCAAAATTCTTAAACATGTTGAGAATGAAGTGTTACTGTTTATGTTTTTGATTTTAAGAAACTTGACCACTGAACACACATTGAAGACTGAAAAGTGCTGGACTGTATCTCTCCCTAGCTCCACAAGCTCCCGTTTAGGTTCCATTCTAAGAGTCATTGTGACATTTGCATCAAAATTAAAACATGCAAAGGCAAACAATATTATTATTATTATTATTATTTTTTTTTTTTTTTTTAGGTTTTTTTGAGACAGTGTCTCGCTTTGTAGTTCAGGCTGGCCCTGAGCTCAGCCTCAAACTCACATCACAGCAATCCTCCTGCCTCTGCCTCCCGAGTGCTGGGATTACAGGCGTGAGCCAACACAACCGGCACTGTGGTATGTGGTACTGGTTGCTGCTGGGATGAGTCTCCACGCCCAGGATGGTATGTGGTTACCGGGGATGGAACCCGGGTGCTTGCGCTTGCAAGACAGGCGCCAGAACCACTGAGCTAAATCCTCAGCCTGCAATTATAAATTATTAACCAAGAGCTAAATGTTACATATGGAGCAGTACTGGAGGCTGAATCCAAGGAGCTCCGAGCTACATTCCCAGCATATTTTTATTTTGAAAGAGGATCTTCCTAAATTGCTCAACTGGCCTTGAACTTTTTTCCTCTTTGTATATGTGCACAATGCCTAATGATTACATTCATCTTGGGAGCTGGTACCTGCACTTAACACATCTTAGTTCTTTGTATGTTCCTTTCCTCTTCTCTCCCCTCCTCCACCCTCCATGTCTTGGTGGTCTCAGATATTCAATCCTCTAGCCTCAGCCTCCCAAGTAACTGAAACTACAATTGTGGGCACCATGCCTGGAATATAGTATACATATAAAATTTTGGAGCAGGTCCTTTAGGATTTGCTTCAGAATAATAGAAGGACAAATAAATAAAGCAAGGTAGCTTGAAAGTTAGTAATTCTTGAAATTAGATGATGTGTATGATAACTATACCATTTGCTCTTGTGCATGTTTGAAGTCCTTTCTCTAAAATAAGTCAAAAATAATAAAATCCACGTGGGGCCTTGCACTGTGGACTACAGAGGGATGCAATGCCACACACCAGGGCCTCAGGCAGAAATGGGTCTATCAGCCCTCCACCCGCCAACCCTTCCACATTCCCCAAACTTGCAAGTTCCCTGGTGTGTCAGGGAGCACGGGGGGGGGCGGGGGGGGGAGGTTGAACAGACACAGCTGAAGCAGCAGACCTTGGGAGGCCGCCAAGGCCCCCCCGCGCTTCCCCAAACCTTCTGGGGTCGGGAGGAGGGAGGTTCTAGGCCCGCTGCTCTGTCACTGACACTAGGAGCAAGAGCTCTCTGAGAACCTGACCCTGGTCCATAGATAGGCTCATCCCGCCCCGCTCTCCACCTCTAACCTTTCTCTCTCTTCCCTGCTGCCAAAACACCAGGACTCTGGGAGAGGTTCCCGGGTTTCGGGTGCTCGGGAAGGTGGCTGGAGCTGGATTTTAGCCAGCCGAGGCGCGGAGTAGGTGCTCTGGACAGTGCAGTAACCGGCTTCGGGGCTCGTCCGGCAAATACTGAGCCTCCAGGTAGACAGACGCAGAGCAGGACATGGGGAAGCTGACTGGAGGGGCCTTCCGGGAGGAGACTCCTGGGGGCCGAAGGCCTCTGGGGAGTGGGGTCAGTGCGGTGCCGGGGGAAGCTGATTGCGCCCGGAGCGCCCGGAGCTGGAGCTGTGGGCGCATAAAACCTGTGCTGCAGGCGTGGAACGCGAACAGAGAACGACCCCAACGTGAAGAGACTGGGAAGCCCTAAATCCCTTGTTCCACGACTGGGTTTGGGGACTTGACCGCGTCCGGCCCCCCAGGAGTCCCCAGACCACCTGTCCGGAATTTCCGTGCCCCCTCTTCTTTCCTACTCTGGTCTCCAAGCTGCCCACCTGGGGTTCGCAGAAACTCACTCTCCCACCAGCCTCCCACGTCTTTCCTCCCCCCTGCGTGCGCTCATATCTCCCTTAGGTGCCTTCCAAGGGCGACGTGCTCTTGGACTCCACTTTTCCCGCAAGAGAAGGGTAGGTGGCCAGCACCCGCGACTCCCACCGCGAGCGCGCTCCCGCCCGGGACCGACCCCCGGAGCTCCGCGCAGGCAGGGCGAGGGTCGAGCCCAGTCTGCGGCGCCGGCTCCCGGCTCCCGCCCCGGGGAGGCTCACCATCGCGGCCGCTGTCTCGCCCTCGCCTCGCTCGTGGGCCTGCGCGGCCGACTGCTCCGACACCGCCGCCTGCGCTGTTGTGACACGCTGGGCCGGACGGGCAGGGGACAGACGTGCCGGGCCAGCAGCTGCCCCGCAGCATCACAGTGCCCGGGAGGGGAGGGACCTGGGCGAGTCACAATGGCACCTCCCCGCCCACCGGCGCCCGGGGCTCCGCGGCCCGCGCGGGCCGGGCTGGACCGGCTCCTCCAGACGCTCACTCGCCGGGAATTGCGCAGTTGGGGTACCTGGCGTCCTGCGGGGGACACAGTACTGACATCAAAGCGCTAAGTGTACTCTGCCCACTCAGAGAGAACGAGCGTCCGCGGGCCTTTGCAAGTCCAGCTGCTCCGAAAATAGTGTAAAACTACCCGACAGAAATTCTCGGGGAGACGTTACCCCAGTCTCCCGTTCTCTCCCTGCCGGGCGGGGCTTGCAGGTCTGCTCCGAGGCCCGGCGCGCTGAGCGCGGGTCGTTGCGCTCTGCCCTGGAAGCGGCTTCAACTCTCACGAAAGCCACTTGGTTACTGGAGTCCCACATACCAGGTCCCACGTAAAGCCCGAGCCCAGCAGATGCCTCATAATGTATCTGTCTGTTTTTACTATGCTTCCAGTGGGAGGAAGTAGCTCTGGCCTCTGTAAGACCTTCAGGCTTTACATGTGGGCTACATGGTCAGACCCGCTCCCATTTCCTCTTTCCTTCCCCCAAACTCCCCACCACAGCAAAAGGTCAGAAGGTGTAACCCAGCTCTGACTTCTCTCATTTTTCTCAGGCCTCTATCAGTCACCAGCTGCTTAAACCAGATATGGTGGCTCAATAAAGGACAGTGATGGGTCCTACTCCTCCCAATGTTTCTCTTCCAAATCCCAATACTCTGTCACTTCTTCCATGTCATTTATTGGAATACAGGCGCGAATGCCCGTGTGTGTGTGTGTGTGTGTGTGTGTGTGTGTGTGTGTGCACGCGCGCGCGTGCGCATTCCTCCCTCCTGGCCAGAACTGTCTGATTAAGTGTATCAGAGATAGTCAGTGTTACTGAGGAAGCTGATTTTTCAAGACCTCTTTGGGAACCACTAAATATATTATGAACAGATTCTTAATGTCTTAGAGTAAAGCTGGGGAGACTAGAAATAATGAGAACGTTCACTTGCATTTCGTTTGATGAGAACATGAACCACCGAATAAAGGGTGTCTTTGCCCTTATGTGATTTGAAGCACATTGGTTCCAAGAGATAAAGAAAATCTTGGCTGTTATATACCAATCTGTGTGCCTTCCCACCTCAGACTGCCATGTGGAAGCCCTCAAGATGACTGCACTTGGGCGTGGGACTCTTGTGAGAAAGATATTACGGTCGAATGAGGTCCTAAGGGTGGGGCCCAGATCCACCAGGACCAGTGACCTTGTAGATGGCAGGACTGTGCAACTGCTGAGGAAATGCCATTCGCACAGCTGGGATAGAGGTTTGGGGAGAAACCAACCCTGTTTGAACCTTGACCTGAGATTTCTAGCCTCCAGATCCACGAGAAAATAAATTTCTGTTGTCTCAGCTGCCCAGTTTGTGGTATTTGGCAATGGCAACTGTAGCAAACAAAGACAGTGGCCTCAGAAAAAAACTGTGTAGTTCTATTTAGTTATGACCTCTCTCTTAAAATCACTTGATTTAGGAGACCCCAGAACTATTGATACTCCCTATGCTTTCCTCCCTGTGTAGAAGTTTGGAAAGATGAAGGGCTGTGATGTGGGCCGCAGGTTGTGCAGACGCTGGCCAAACATTTTTTCAGTATGTCTGCGAAGGAGTTTCTGGATGAGGTTAATGTTTGAATCAGGAGGCAACATTCATAGATCACTGGCCTCAATGTGGACGAGTCTTAACTCATCAGGTGAAGAACAGAACAGAACAAACAGGTTGAGCAAAACTGCCTGGCTGTTTAGGCCACTCTGATCTCCTTCCGATTGGAATTTGCATCTTCAGCTCTCCTGAGCCTCCATCTTTCCAGCTTCAGATCTTTGAGCTCCTAGGCTTCCATAATTCTACGAGCCAATTCCTCAGAACAAGTCTCACTACGGCTAGTAGCGTAGCTCAGAGTTAGAGCGCGTGCCTAGCATGAATCCTCTACAGCTGTGTTCCGTCTCTAGCACTGTAAAATGAATAAAAGTTAAGCTTTTTAGATCTATTTGTATTTCTCCCAAAATAAGATTTAAAAAAAAAAAAAGAACCAAAATCTGTATTCATTCATTTCTTGCATTTGAGGTATTCTTCGATGACATACTTGGGCTGAGATTGTTTGCCAAAGTCCTTAACCACCACCAATTAAACCAACCACTTTATGGGATTTTTCTCTCATGGCCTACCCGTTGCCCTCATTTCTTGTTGCCATCGGTCTTTTTAGGTCGATTTGGTGCTCAGCACAATGGGCCTCCACTAACTTTACTAACTGTACATGCATTGGCTCATCATAGGTGGATACAGTTGCACAAAGCTGGCTTTGGCAGCTTCGTGAATTGCATTGCGAGGCCTTTGGGGATGAGGCTGGTTTTAGCACCTCTTATAAAGCAGTACTGACGTCCATTACACCTCCACAACAATGCCTTCCTCAGCCCTGTGGGTTGCAGATGAGGCCAAATTTTGAACACACCTGAGTGCCTCCCCTATGGGACTTGCGCCCAGCAGAGAAAGAGAAGACTAGGTTTTATATTCATTTTTGCTCCAAAAGAGGGGAAATAGCTTACTTTTAGGGGATGTCTTATTCTTTTATATACCACAGTCTACATTGATTCAGGTACAAAAATCTACATTTATTCAAATACAGCTATATCATCTTCTTCTGGAACATCAGTGTAACTCTCCAAACCCTGAATGCCAACCAGAATTTCTTATAATTCCATTTCCTGGAGAAACACTGGCTCCAGTTTCCCATGCCCAGCAATAGAGCTCTCCTTAAATAACCACTTCTTGTCCACGCAAGCTGCTCATAGAGCTTCGGCAGCACAGCTCTCAGTGATTTTACCATGAATTCTTCACCCAAGTTTCAACTTCTTGCAGGTCGGGCTTCACAAAGTCTCCATTAAATCAAGGCTTCATGGCAGACCTACGCAAAGGGAATGGCAACAAAATGATGACAGTTAAGGATGATGGTCCACACACAAGTGACGAAAAATTGCAGGTACCAAAGTTCAGAAAAAGTTTCTTTGTTTAACAAGAGTCCAGGAAGTACGTCCATTCAACACAACATATAGGATTATGGAGATGCATACAAGTTCATCGGTTCACATAGGGATTTACCACTCATCCGAAAAGCTTCGGCATTTAACAATATTTATAAACTTATGTTGTCATTTAAGTATTAATGTCAGTAGTATAAATTTGTATTTATTTACATATTGGTATTATTTTATAATTCATTACATCTGTTGTCTGTAGCAATGAATATATTAAAAGCATCTATCTGGCTTACAATCTTATTTTATTTGACTAACTTAGAGGATGGAGCTTATTTTGGGAGTAAGGCTTATATTATAAACACCCTGAAAAGTCATACTAGGACTTTTTCCTGATTAGGTCTTATTTGGAGACAAACTAGATAAATTGAAAGACATCTCCTGTCATGTTTCTCTGCAGAACCTCTTTTTGCAGATGGAAAACGGAAGTCAGATCTAGATTCCTTATGAAAAAGCAGCCACCTACAACATGTTTTAAAGGTCTTGCCAGGCATGGTAGCACATGCTTTAATTCTAGCACTGGGAAGGCTGAGGCAGGAGGATAGCTACAAATTCAAGGATATAAATAGCTCAAGGCCAGCCTCAACTACACAGAAAGATCTTGTCTCAGAAACGAAAGACAGAACGGACAGGGAATGTGGCTGAGTGGTGTTACCATCTGCCTGACATGAGTCCAAGATCTTGAGTTCAATCCCCAGTTCCTCAGAGAGAGAGACTTATTACCGGTCAACCAGGAGAACCCCCTACAGCTGTGAGCCACGTGACTTCTCCTCCTTTAAACTTTGGGCACCAGTAGCTTGTTCCAGTGACGGGAAAGCTGACGAAGACATTTACAGATTTCCTGACAGTGAGCACTTGTTAATTCCAGCCACCACACCAAGGGCTCACTGTGTATTACTTCTTTTCACCCTCACAACAAACTATGGAAATTAAATTTTTGTTATCCCCATTTCACAGATGAAGAATCTGAGACTTGGAAATGCTAACTCCTACTCCTCGTAACACAACTGGCCAGAAGCCAAGCTGGAATTTACACCCAGGGGGCCTGACGCGACAGTCTGAGCTCAGACATCTGCTCCTTGCTCTCTTAGCTTGGACCTCGAGTGGGCCTGGAACCCAAAGAGAAACCCTATCTTATCAGCAGAACATCTAGGCTGAAGTACTTCCCATGTGTAATTAGCTTTGGTTATCCCTAGCCCCTCTGGTGCGTTCAAATTTAAATGTTAGTATTCCGGTCTCGCATCTCACACACTGCAGAGCATTTTGGACACAGTACCGCAAAGTGGCTCCCTGACGTCTACACTGTTGAACAGCTGTGATCCAGAGGCCACCAAAGACAAGGTGTCTCTCAGGACAACCACGGCACCACACAGGCCAGCGGCCCTTCTGGGCAACTTGTGTTCCAAATCGGCCTTGGGGGCCTGTGTCGTCTGTTTTAGTGGGGAGGCCCCGGTTCTTCCAGCCCAGGGTCACCTCAGAATCCTCACTCTCAGGCTCTCATCACTCCAGCTTTGGCTAATGCGCCACCAGGTTCAACTTGCCTGCGGGCGGGCGGGAGGGGGCTTTAAAATGACACCTGTCAATCACAGAACGTGGCAGAAGGGCACGAGACAGTGAGCACTAGAGCCGGAAGTCCAGGAAACAGGAAAGAACAGAGGCGGTGGAGATCGAGGCACTAAGAGAAGAACTCATCTCCTTTGCAAGTGTTCAGGCCGTTGGAGGCCGATGCCTAAGCCCTCACCCTGCTGCATCTAAGGTTCCAAGAGAGCTCAGGTGACCACCTCCGCCAGCTGCCAGCGATGAAAGTGGCACCACGCAGTCTGTGTGGGATAAAGTGGCACCACAGGAAAGATAAGCAAGTCGGGTCCTCATCTCCTCTCCGAGGCCTTGGGATACTGTGTGTAGTTCATTTTTCTATTTGTTTGGGGGTTGTTTTGGGGATTTTGTTGTTGGGTTTGTCTGCTTTCATTTTTGTTTCATTCTGCTTTTTGAGACAGGGTCTCACTATGTAGTTTAGCCTGGTCTTCAACTCACTATGTAGTCTAGGCTCATCTTGAACTCATGGCAATCCTCCTGCCTCAGCCTCCCAAGTGCTGGCATTATAAGCCTCACAACCATGCCTAGCTTAATCTTATTTCATGTGTGTGTGTGTGTGGTGTGTGTGTGTGTGGTGTGTGTGTGTGGTGTGTGTGTGTGGTGTGTGTAGGTGTGTGCGTGTGTGGTGTGTGTGTAGGTGTGTGTGTGGTGTGCGTGTGTGGTGTGTGTGTTGTGTGGTGTGTGTGTGTGTGTGTGTGTGTGTGTGTGTGTGACGTGTTCACACGCTGTGCTGTGGACTGACCCCAGAGCCTCAGACACGCCGTACTGAGCCACACCTCAGTCCTTATTTTTCATACTTTTTAAAAGGTCATATGAGTTTGTTGCTTATTCAGAAAGTTAAACATTAGCCAAGCATAGTGGCACACACCTAAAATTCCAACACTCAGGGGCTTTAGTAGGAGGATTTCAAGTTCAAGGCCACCCTGGGGTAAATAGCAACTTCAAGGTCAGCCTGGACCACATACATAGTAAGACCTTGCCCTCCCCCAAAAAGCTAAGTCTGCCATTAAATTAATTTATTTAAAAACACTTACTGGTTCTTTTAGTAGTTAGAGCCATCCACAGAGCATAATTTTACTGAGTGCCAGGAATTGAAGCAGGACACCTTTCTGGCACTATGTGTAAGGGAAACACTTCTGATTCATCACCCCTATTTACTCCAAACAGCCACACGGACCATAACCAGCACCTGCTCACAACATGCTGTGCACTTTCAAGTGTCTAACATATGTTAGCACCCCAATCCTGCCCACACATTTATGAATGTTACATATACATATTGAATTTCAATAATACTGGGTTTATATTATATGTAATTATTTCTACTCTGAATCTTTCAAGAAATGTGAGTTCAAGAATGTTTTACAATTATAACACTTTTTTTTCTTTTTTTCCCCAGTACTGGCCATAGAACTCAGACCTTGCATTTGCCAGGCAGGCTGAGTGTCCCTGAGCTACATCCCCACCCACTGTCTACACGTTTATGAAGTGAGTAGTGTTGCTATCCTCATTTTACAAGGAGAAACTGAGAAACAAGAAAGGTATTTTGTCCAAGATCAAAGTAGAGGAGTCAGGCCAAGTGTGTTGGCACATAGCTGTAATCCCAGCACTTGGGAGGCTGAGGCAGGAGGATCACCATAAATTTGAGGCCAGCATGGGTTATATAGTGAGTTCAAAACCAGTCTGAACTGTATGGTGAGACATTGTCTCAGATAAAAAAGTAGAGAAGTCAAGATATGAACTTGGGCATTGTGGTTTCAAATATCACCCCACATTGCCTGCCATTTATACTCCATTGGGTTTAGACCTCATTTCTCAAAACAATTTTTTAAAAAAATCTTGCAGGCTAACCATGGTAGTACACATCTAGAATCCCAGCTACCTAGCAGGCTCAGGCAGGAAGATTGCCAATTCAAGATCTACTTAGGAAACTTAGTGAGACCCTATATCAAACTGAAATATGAAAAGGGCTCAAATATAGCTCAGTGGTAGAGCACCTCCAGATTCAACTTCTAGTCACACACACACACACACACACACACACACACACACAAACACACACACAGAGGCTTTGCATGAGGAGGTAGGGGCATACCTCAATGGTAGAGCACATTCTCAGCATGCACAGGCCCTGGATTCCATCCTGAGGGCAAAAAGGGCCTTGAGATAATGTTTTTCCTGGGAGAATGTCTTGTAGCCATTTTCTTCAGCAGATCATGACATCCATGACGAGGAAAGAATACGGGGAGCACGAGGAAGGGAGACGTCGGGTGTTCAGAGTGCTGGGTCCTGTGGCAAGGAAGCTGCCAACAGTGCCAGAGCCCGCAGACACAGGAGCCTGGGGACACACGGTGTCTCCTGTAGAGCGGTATCTTACCCACTCCCAGCATGGCGCTGGACTAAGGAGCTGAGCAAAACTCTCAGACAAGAGTCTGGAAAGAACCAGAGGTAGGGCTGGGGCTTTAGCTCAGTGGCACTATGCTTGCTTTGCTATAGCAAGGTTGTGAGTTCAATCCCCAGTACCACAGAAAAAAAAAATCCAGAAGGGCCAAAGATCAGCGTCTCCTTCCAGAGACAGCACCTCATCTACTGGGGCCCAGCTACAGTCACGGGCAGCAAGGAGCTTGGATCATTCTGAGTGTCATCGGATGGAGCCACCAGCAGAAGGTCGCCCACCAGGCTGCTTGTCATCACCAGTACATTTGAAAAAGAATGCTTGCTGCTCTCTCCTTTCTGGTGGGCAAAGTCAGGGACTTGCTGAGACAGCCGCTAGGGCGGAGCTGCCTCCTCCACCCTTGCCTTTCAGCCCCGACACTCACTTTTATTGCTGCCCGGAGTCTGTGGCTTCTTTTTTCTAATTCCCAAGGTCAAGAGCCAAGTTCGTTAAACACATCTTTACCATATGGCCTCTTCCATGCATGGCCTCCTAGATGCTCCAAGGAAGATGATAAATTGAACGGAGGTGCTGGTCAGCCTGGCTTCAAACTTCAGCAGTGGGACACTGAGGACGCTTCTCAGCCCCCTGTGTCTGTCCTGCCATCTCTAAAATGCAGATAAGACCTACATGACTGCTTTGCTGTAAGATTCGATTTATTAATACAGATAAAGTGCTTAGAAAGGTGCCCGGAACATGGCAAATATTAGCTACTATTATTGCAATTAGGAAAGACGTGATCCGCACCCCACACAAAGCTTTCCTGCCAATTCGAGAGACAAGATATGAGGCCTCAAAACCATTAAAGAACAAAACAAATGCCTCCCGACTTAGTAAAATGAATGGCTTCACTATTAAGCACAAGAGAATGGCTAGAAAGCTATTAAAATAGAGTGGCCAGCAAAGGCTTCCTAGAGAAATAGAGCTGAATAATGAATTTGAATAGACTGGTGAAATGAAGTAGAGGGAAAGCCTGGGACCTGCACGCCCTTGGGGATGAAGGTGACCGCCAATAAGAGCAGAGGCCGAGTCCTGGCAGACAATGGGAGGAGCATTGGTCCGTTAGCTCTGCAGTAAGAAGTGGAACGAGAGGCCCTTTTTTGATACACATCTGAGTCGTGCTTCTCTTCTGCCTTCCCTGCACCCCGAGGCTGCCTCAGCCCCATCCCCAGTTTCAGGCCTAGCCTCCCTGAGGGCCACACGCACATTTGGTTCCTGCTCCCAGACAGGCGGAACCAAAGTCTCCAGCCCCAGCTTCCTTCCAGCCGGGCCTCTCTCCTGCATCTCCGCTGGTGCCTCTCACTACTTTCCACCACTAACATTCTTTTTATTCTCAATCTCTTCCTTCCTTCTTGCTCCTCCATAACCTCCACCCTATTTCACCTCTGAATCCCTTAAAGATTATGATCATTTCTCCTCAGAAAAAATGGACTACAGACAGTCCTTCGATTCTTCTCAAAGAGGAAGGAAATGTAAAGTAACATGGAAAAGGAGACATCTGAAGGAAAATAGAAAGACAAAGAGCAAAACAGGCTTGGGATGTAGCTCAGTGTTACAGCTCATGCTTAGTACGTGGGAGGCCCTGAGTTTAACCCCCCACGACCAAAAAAAAAAGAAAGAAAGAAAGAGAAAGAATGAAAGAGAGAGAAGAAAAAGAAGAAGAAAAGAAAGAAAGAGAGAAGAAAGAAACAAAGAAGAAAAAAAAAAGAATTAGACAAATCCTGAGTGGTCAAGGGTAGAGCTGGGTACACACTCAGACAGAGGTGATGGTCAATCCACAGAAATAAAACAACTCCCCAAGGAAAAGCTTGTATGGAAAGAAAAACATTGCAGGCAGAGTTTAAGGATACACTAACTTCAAGCTTGGAAGCTATATATGACACCTATGGAAGCAGATAAAGAAGAATCCAACTAGAAATGGAGCTTGGAGCCAAGCCAAGAGTCTGCCGTCCACGACATTTGGAAAACCAGCCTGTTATAAAGTGTGAGCACCAGGGTGCAGCTCTCTGGAAGGGTAGTTTTCTAGCACGCCTGAGGCCCTGGGTTCAATTCCCAGAACTTCACATTTATTTTAAAAAGTAAAGTAGGGCTGGGCGTGGTAGCTTATTGCCTGTAATCCTAGCACTTGGGAGTCAGAGGCAGGAGGATTGCTGTAAGGTCAAGGGTGGCCTGGGCTAGTGTAAACTACAAAGCAAGACCCTGTCTCAAAAAAAAGGAAGGGGCCCCGGGGATTTAGCTCAGTGGTTCCAGCTCCTGCCTTGCAAGTGCAAGGGCCCAGGTTTGATCTCCAGGAACCACATAAAACAATGCTAGGCATGGAGATTCAAGCCCACCAGCAATCAGAACCACATACCACAGTGCCAGGTGTCGAGGCTGAGTTCAGAGCCAGCCTGAACTACAAAAGCAACACCCTGTCTCAAAAAAAAAGGAAAGTATGAGGGGTTTTTTTGAGACAGGGTCTCACTTTGTAGTTCAGGCTGGCCTTGAGCTCAGCCTCCAACTCACATCACAGCAGTCCTCCTGCCTCTGCCTCCCGAGTGCTGGGATTACAGGCGTGAGCCACCACGCCCGGCACTGTGGTATGTGGTACTGGTTGCTGCTGGGCGTGAGTCTCCATGCCCAGTGTTGTTATGTGGTTACCGGGGAATCGAACCCGGGCCCTTGCGCTTGCAAGACAGGTGCCGGAACCACTGAGCTAACTCCCGGGCCCACAGCCATTTATCAGGATCTGGCCTCCGGGGCAAGAGCTAGGTAGCATTTGGACAGAGCACAACCTCATGAGTGTCGAGAGCTACGCAGCCTCGCACGGGGGAACAACTGCCCCTTGTCTCCACCTGCCTCTCAGAGATCGTGTCCCCTCGGTGGAGCACAGGACACCAGCTGTCTTTTGGGCCCTCTCAGACCCAACTATTCTGTCCACAAACTGCCATGACCTCCACAGGCTCTCAAGGGTTACCCAGAGGTTAGGTATCTGTATTTTTTTTTAGTTTTTTTTTTTTTTTGGAAACAAGATCTCACTTTGTAGTTCAGGCTGGCCCTGAACTCACTATGTAGCCCAGGATAGTCTCAAACTCACAGCAATCCTCCTGTCTCTGCCTCCTGAGTGCTAGGATTACAGG
>PVIR01040918.1:0-13187 GCA_004026965.1 Petromus typicus
TCCTCCTGCCTCTGCCTCCCGAGTGCTGGGATTACAGGCGTGAGCCACCACGCCCGGCACTGTGGTATGTGGTACTGGTTGCTGCTGGGTGTGGGTCTCCACACCCAGTATTGTTATATGGTTACCGGGGAATCGAACCCGGGTCCTTGCGCTTGCGAGACAGGCGCCGGAACCACTGAGCTAACTCCCCGGCCCCCTGTCTCATTTTGTTTTTTTGAGACAGAGTTTCACACTGCAGCTCAGGCTTGCCTTGAACTCATGGCAATTCTCCTGCTAGAATAACAAGGATACATCATCATGCCTGGCTTGTCAATGGAATTTCTGGGTTTTTTGAGACAAGGTCTTACTCTGTAGTTCAGGGCCAGCCCATCTGAAACATGTGGTGGGATGGTTTGTTTTGTTTGGTACTGAAGCATGGCTCAGCTGAGTCCCGGGCCTCCAAAGAGCCAGCCAGCCCTGCTGTCTCAGTGGAAAGGAATCACTCCCAAATTCATCTAGTTTTTCATAAGCTGTTGGGCTTCAGGCTCCGAGGGCCTCATTGACACATCCAGCTGTTTCATCAAAGTCTTGGGTCGAGAAGCAGTTGAGAGTCTGCCAGCCAGACAGAAGTCATGGTGTTTTCTTCACCTAATCATGAAATTGATGTTCTATTGCATTTGCTGTGGACTTTTAATTAGTAGTCGGTCACAGAGTCCAACCCCTAATCAAAAGAAAGAAATTAAAAGGGGCACCACTAACTGCAGATGGGGATTTCCACAGGTTCAGTTTCCACGTCCGCCTAGACAGGTGAGTTGGCACCTGTAGAAAACGTTGAAGCCTACACTCCCTTCAGACCCTACGCCATTCTTGACAACTAATTAAGAGGACAATCTTTTAATTGAGTTAAATTGGAAAGAAGAGTTTTTAAAATGCTAATTTCCCTAAAATGTTTGAGGACTGATTTCCTATTAGTTTATAAGCTATAGGCTTTATTTCTTATGATACTGACTTTTAAAGATTAGTAATTAATGAGAAACAGGCAATTCACCTGTAATTTGTCAAAATTTGTGGTTCCTCACAGTCACCCCACAGCTGGCCCTTGGGAGAGATCTGAGAGTGCTTTGGGGCCTTACTGCCGTGTATCAAGTCACCCCAGCGCGGAGGGGCTAAAAGCAGTGTCGTTCTGCTCACAGATCTATAGTTTTGGAGCCAAGGAGGTGACTTGAGAGGGGACTGGAGTCTCCTGGAGTCTCTCCTTGTCTGGAATCAATGGTGGCTCTCAGCTGGGGCTGGGGCCAGGACAGCCACAGGTCACCTGTTAAGTCTGGTGAGCCTAGATTTTTGTCTGGGTTGGAAGAAATGATCCTTCCTGTTACTGGAAGAGCCAGTCATTCTGAAGAAGGCACAGGGTTTGCAGAGCCCAAACTCAGCCTGGCCTAGAGGCAGAGCAGATGAAATCGTGACATCCAGGTTAGAGGTTGTGGCTGAGGCCTCAACCAATGCAGAGTCTGACCCAGGCTTCAGGGAAGACTATTTTATACACGTGAGGAACAGGGTACAGGTTTCAAAACAAACCCCTATATCAATAAAATAATTAGAGATATAAGATTAGAAGGAAAAGCAATATCACCTTATTGGATAGGAGAGAGAAATGGGAAAGTAAAATCATTTTATTGGGAAAGGAATAGAGAACAAGCGGACAGATAACTACCTTCTTAGAGTAAGGTTGGGACTCCAGAGCTGGTACTTAGGAGGCCTTGTTTTTAGCCTCTTTTATTACACGGCAGAAAGGAACCCCTCCTTGAGAGCTGGTGGAACTCGACTGGCTGTTCCAGGCTCAGAGGCGTGCTCCGGCCGTGGTGGCTCACGTGTACCTTCTCAGAGGAGCATTTCCTTGGTCTCTGTGCTGTCCAGGTGCTTAATCTTGTGAGATTTACAGCAGGGCCTCACGTTCAAGGCTGAGTTAGTAAAAGGATACACATAAGCTTGAGTGTATTAAAATGGAACAATAGAATGAATCAGAACAATAAAATATCCGTGTCTAGGTGTTAGGGTATATTCCATGTACTAAGTGAGTTTTTAAGATGTAGCCCCCTACTCTGTGTCTCATCTGCTCACTGAAGGAGTAGTGATGAGGGGACAGGGCGTGAAGTGAGGCAGTCCAGCCCTATCAGTTCTCTCTGTTTTTCTTAACTGTTCTCTCTCTACTACAGGGTTAAGTGTGTTTCCAGAGGCCTCGTTTCCTGTCCCCATCCCCCAGCTTTCCCTGTATGGTGTTTGGTCTTCCTTGCTGCCTGGTGCCTGTCGTCCAAGGGTGAGTCTCCCAGGAGAGAACCAGAGGCGAAGGTGTACCTCTCTCATGACTCGGCCTTGAACATCACCCAGCGTCACCCCCACCACAGTCTCGGGTTTGCTGGATTGTGAAGGAGGAAACAAATCCCACGTCTCAATGAAGGAGGAAATGGGTCCTGTGGTAAGGAGAGTGGGTGAGGTGGATATTTTGCTGTGCTCATCTTTGTAAAATGTGATGTGAAGCATACTTCTCACTCTGTCCCTGAGCCATTATTTATTTATTTATTTATTTATTTTTGAGGTAGGGTCTCACTAGGTAGTTCAGGCTGGCCTTGAACTCACAGCAATCCTCCTGCCTCAGCCTCTCAAGTGCTGGGATAACAGGCATGAGCCACCACGATGCCCAGCCCTCCCTGAGCTTTTGCAGGTGTCACTGACAACAAATGTCAAAAAAGTGTGTGGAGGGGGCTGGGGAGTTAGCTCAGTGGTTCTGGCGCCTGTCTTGCAAGCGCAAGGGCCGGGGTTCGATTCCCCGGTAACCACATAACAATACTGGGTGTGGAGACTCAACTCAGCAGCAACCAGTACCACATACCACAGTGCCGGGCGTGGTGGCTCACGCCTGTCATCCCAGCACTCGGGAGGCAGAGGCAGGAGGATTGTGATGTGAGTTGGAGGCTGAGCTGAGGGCCAGCCTGAACCACAAAGCGAGACCCTGTCTCAAAAAACCTAAAAAAAAAAAAAAAGTGTGTGGAAAGAAAGATGCAATAGGAATCATATTGATAAAAAGAGAAACAGAGTCCCTTTGGCCTCTCCTCCTATTGCAGCTGGAGGCTGAGCTAATTGTTTTGCCTGGATCGAGGAGAGTCATGTGGGATCGATTACCAAACCTGAGGAAGTAGCCTGTCACTGTCACTATAAAACTCTCTCTGTTCCTTTCCTGCAGGGGCATAACCTTTATGAGCTGACTTGTTTGTGGTTCAGGAGTCCAGGCAGGCTTGACGGAGGTCTGCCCAGCATATTACAAAGACAAAGGCAAGGCGCAGCTCACTGGATTCGGGGAAGTATCAGCGCAGAAATTGTTAAGAGATGTCAGCTCTGACATCAGCTCTTCTCCGCAAGATGCTGCTAGGAAGATTCTGGCCACCAGAGGGCACCAGAAACAGCGCCCTACTCCGGAGGTTCAGTGGCTGCGTCCCGGTTCCAGCTTTGAGTAGGGTTCACAAGCCGGTCATAGCACTTGGGAACTTGGTGAAAACCTAGAACCTTCTACTGTGTCCCAAGTCCATAGCTTATGAAGACCCACAGCCCTTCCGTGTGAGCGAGTTCAGGTTTCAGTCTTGGCTATGTGTCAGCATCACAGGAGGGACTTTGAAGATTCCTGATTTGAGGGAACCCCTCCAGGCATTCCGATCTGATGGGGATTCCAGGATGCAGCCAGGGTTGAAGACGCCTGCGAGTATATACTGTGAAGACATGTGTGCACATGGACCGGGGCCGTGGTGCAAGGGCATGGCACCTGGGTGTGTGGACAGGGCAAGGACTGAAAGTTCTTCTCCCAGGGGTCTCCTGTGGGCAAAACCTCAGACCCCAGGAACCTGCACACGGGCTGGAGTGTAGTTAGAACAAACGTGAAAGAGTTTTCTCTAATTGGAAGTTCGAGTCGTAAACCAGCTGCTCAGACAGAAATTCTGTTGCCCCTGAACACTGCTCAGTGTGACAGTCTTCTACGCAGGTCTATCTTGCCTTCTGATCTCCCCAGACAAGTCCTTGAGAGCAAAAAATGTGTCAGTTGATCAGGCAGTGTTTGTTTAGTGAAGCGCCACTAGCGACAGTTATGTGACCTGGGCAGTCCCCGGCAGGTGGTGAAATGAGTGTGTTGAAGCTACACCTAGCCAGGCACAGCACCTAGTTGGCAGAGGCAGGAAGATCCCACTCAGCCAGGCTCCTGACTCAAAATAAAAAGCTCTGGGGTGCAGCTCAGAGGTACAGGGCTTGCCTGGCAGCCTGCTCAAGGGCCTAGGTTCAGTCCCAGGAAAGAAAGGGAAGGATTGTGTTTGTGCGTTGTGTATTTTGCTTTCATAATACCCTTCTGCACCAAAGTGGAGTAGGTCAGAGGTATGGATGAAGAGAAATAAAAGGGTACCCTGGATTTTTTTTTTTTTAGGTTTTTTGAGACAGGGTCTCGCTTTTGTGGTTTAGGCTGGCCCTGAGCTCAGCCTCAAACTCACATCACAATCCTCCTGCCTCTGCCTCCCGAATGCTGGGATTACAGGCGTGAGCCACCACGCCCGGCACTGTGGTATGTGGTACTGGTTGCTGCTGGGTGTGGGTCTCCACACCCAGTATTGTTATGTGGTTACCGGGGAATCGAACCCGGGTCCTTGCGCTTGCGAGACAGGCGCCGGAACCACTGAGCTAACTCCCCGGCCCCAAGGGTACCCTGGATTTTGCAAGATGGGTCCGAAAAATCAGAAGACATTGCTTTCCTAAATTTCTTAATTTCCTATGCACTTTGTCCAAGATGTGGCAATATCCAACTTCCGGTTTCCCTTTCCTGGCGCCGGAGAACTTTTCTGGGGGGTTGATTTTGTTCTTCCTTCTCTGTTCTCCTCCCCCAAGCTGACAGTTTTTCTTGTCTTTCCAGAATTCTATGTTAACTTCCCATCAAAAGTCTGCTGACTTATTTGAACACTCTATCTTCCTCCCTCTCTCTCTCCCTGTGAGACAGTCTCACACTGTAGTACAGGCTGACCTTGAACTGACTATCTGACCCAGGCTGGCCTCAAACTCATGGTGATCCTCCTGCCTCAGCCTCCTGAGTGCTGGAATTACAAGTGAATGTCACCACATCTGGTCTCCTGATTTCTCACTTTTGATTCAAGAATGACCAGTGCTAAAGTTAGTTCTAAATAGGTGCTAGCCACACTGACTCCCTGTATGGTAAACTTTTCTTCTTCCTCCTCCTCTTCCCCTTCCTTCCTCTTCTTCTCTTTCTTCTTGTAGTACTGAAAATTGAAGTCTGGGCCTTCACACTGAGCCACATCCTCACTATTTTTTTTTTTACATAGAGTCCCACTAAGTTACTATATAGTTTCCCAGGCTGGGCTCAGAGTCCTGCTGCCTCAGCCTCCCAGAGTGCTGGGATTATTAGTGTGTATCACCATACCCAGCACCATAGGAAACTTTTTTTTTTTTTTTTGAGAAAGGGTCTTGCTGTTATGGTTCAGGCTGGCCCTGAGCTCAGCCTCAGACTCACAGCAATCCTTCTGCCTCTGCTTGCCAAGTGCTGGAATTACGGGCGTGAACCACCACACCTAGGACTGTGGTGTGTGGTACTGATTGCTGGTGGGTGTGAGTCTCTACACCTGGCATTGTTATATGTGGTTTCCAGGGATCAAACCTGGGACCTTGTGCTTTGCAAAGCAGACACCAGAACCACTGAGCTAAATCCCTGGCCCTGTAGGGAACTTTTTGAATATACTTTTATCGAGCACTGGTAAATATTTTATTCCACTGCATCTCAAGCTCTTGACGCAATTGTTTGTGGAGTGAATGAACAATGAATAAAGAAAAAGGTTTGTGAAGTTAAAGCTGAAAAAAAAAAAAGGAGGAAGCAGATGCAGAAGAGAAATCTGCTGCGAGTCCACAGGGGCTCCAGGTAGGACACAGTTCGAACCTCCGGACCCAGAGCTATGAAAGAGGTGCAGCTCAGAGCACACAGTCAGCACCTACAAGAAGGTGGCTTTTTTGTGTGCCAAGGAGTGGCCGGTCCCCCTGCACCCCGTGACCTTCCCCGCTCCTCTGGGATGTGTCTCCTGCTCAGATGAGAAGTGGCAGCACTCTAGGTGACACTGTCAGCAGGCCCCGCCCCCTTTCTTCTCCCAAGTGTCCCCAAATAACCCTCCCCTGTGCGCGGGTTAGAAAGTGTGTGTGTCGCCCTGGCTGGACCCTCTCAGCCCTGACCTGCCGCAGCCCCACCTTGGCTCTGCTTCCTTCTGTTCTGCCCAGCCACTCCCACTTCCTTCCTTGGGAGCCCCTGAGGGCTGGCAGCCCTTGTCCAGGGTGGTGCTGGGCCCAGGCCGGCCAGGCTTCTGCTCAGGCCCCTCTGCACCTGCGCTGATACCCATGTCTGGCATCTGTGATGCACTAGAGCGATCAGGTGTGGCCTAGCACCTGTGAGGGGCAGCGGTGGGGAGTGAGGAGGCCACCACTAGTGGGTGCTTTGGTGGACGACAAGAGCTGGGGAGGGGTCACGGTCCGAGCCGGCCTGCGTCAGAGCCGCATCGGGCTGGGGAGGAAATGAGGGCTTTGGTTCCCCAGTCTCCAGCCCTGAGGGCGCGGACAGAGCACGTTCTGGTTTAACTGAGTTGAGGCCCCGGGGCCCTGAGGGCCAAGTCCTTCCCTTCAGGTGGCCCCAGGCCCTCGAAAATCTTCTGTCTCTTCAAAGGCCAACTCCACCCCTCAGCTCATCTCAGATCTTATCTGAATGAGGTAGAAAAATGTATTAAGAATTTAAATACACAATGTTCTGTGTCTCAAGGGAAGATTATGGCTGAACATATTTTCTAAGACTGTACAATCAAAGTGGCTACATTTTACAACGTATAAATGATATCCCAATTAGTTGTTCTTAGAAAACTATATCAAAAGGTTGGCAACAATGTTGATAACCATGAATGCTAGATGACCTAAATAAGACATTATGATTTGCTAAGTATAAAGAATGTTTGAAAATTTCTACAGTGAAATAACAATAATATACTTTTTGGTAGTAAATTTAGTCTGAGGGAAGCAAAATTTCCCCAGGTGTGAAAGATTCATGTTTCAGTTTTTCTATTTAATAAGCAATAGTCATTATGGAAATCAGTATGGAGATTTTTCACAGTACTAAAAATTAAAAAAAAAAAAAAGAACTGGGCCGGGAAGTTAGCTCAGTGGTTCTGGTGCCTGTCTTGCAAGCATAAGGACCCAGTGTCGATCCCCAGTAAACCACATACAATACTGGGCGTGGAGACTCACGCCCACTAGCAATCAGTACCACATACCACAGTGCCGGGCATGGTGGCTCATGCCTGTAATCCCAGCACTCGGGAGGCAAAGGCAGGAGATTGCTGTGACGTGAGTTTGAGGCTGAGCTCAGGGCCAGCCTGAACCACAAAGCGAGACCCTGTCTCAAAAAAATAAAATAAAATAAAAAGAACTGAAATTATAAATTCCCCATCCTCCTACTAGTTATCTTCCCCAGAGAGTATAAAATATCATATGATAGCAGTACATGCACACCAACATTTACAGTAGTACAATTCATAATAGCTAAATCCTAAGAGTACTCTGTATATCTATCAGTAGGTGACTGGATAAGGAAATTGTGTCTATATATAATGGAGTTCTACTCAGCTATAAAGAATGATAAATTTGAGGGCCAGGGAGTTAGCTCAGTGGTTCCGGCGCCTGTCTTGCAAGCGCAAGGGCCTGGGTTCGATTCCCTGGTAACCACATAACAATACTGGGTGTGGAGACCCACACCCAGCAGCAACCAGTACCACATACCGCAGTGCCGGGCGTGGTGGCTCACGCCTGTAATCCCAGCACTCGGGAGGCAGAGGCAGGAGGATTGTGATGTGAGTTTGAGGCTGAGCTGAGGGCCAGCCTGAACCACAAAGCGAGACTCTGTCTCAAAAAACCTAAAAAAAAAAATAAATAAATAAAGAATGATAAATTTGAGGCATTTGTAGGGAAATTGGTGCATCTGGAAAATATAATGTTGAGTGAAATAAACCAGACACACAAGCTTAAATACCATACGGTATCTTTCGTTGGGGTGAAGCAAAGTGCAAACAAAAAGAATAATGAAGGATGGATCAAAGGGGACAAGGGGAGGGATCTCTTGCAATATGGAAGTGGTCCAAGGGAACAGGGTGAGGGAAGGGGTAATATGTAGAATAAAAATATGCTATGTAGAGGAACCTAATAAATTCAAATAATGCAGACATTCTATGCCATCACATGATCTAAGACTAATAAAATCAATAAAAATGAGAAATAGGATGGGGGATTGGAGGAGGAGGGATGGAGAAGGAAGGGGAAAGGAATTTAAAAAAAAAAAAAAAAAAGCAAGGTCCTGATCACCAGCTCCGTGCCAAGCATGGCGCTGGCACACTGAGAGTCTGGCTGAGACCCGGCCCATCCTGTCCTGGCACTGGTGTGTGGGGAAAAGATGCATTTGACAGTGGATTATGCAGATGCACGGTGACTTGCATAATCCGTATAAAGAACTAGGACGCCTGAGACATTATAGAAGGATCCACCTTGCTTGGGCTATCAAAACAGTCTCTAGAGGTGGTGGGGGAGCAGCTAAACCAGGTGCTGAGAGGGAAATAGGAACAAAATACAGAAATGTGTTCGTTCATGGACAGGCTTTTGGTAAGAAGACTGTGACTCATACCAGGCACATGCCCTCCCTCAGGAACTCTTATTTATCTGGAGAATCCAAACGGTGGTGAATATTTTGTTATGACCCAATGTGATAATAAAAGGTTTTCCCGGAAAAATGTATTGTTTTGAGAACTAAGGACAGGAAGGTGTCTTAAAGGAGATGCTTGTGGCGGTGTTGCCTGTAAATGGGGCACCGGAAGTGGCGGATCTTGGTGGCACAGACCCAAGGATGTGTGGGGTGCACAAATGCTCCCAATGTTCAAAAAGTCAAGTGAGAATTGTGTTTTGGGGTGAGGGAGGAGGAGGAGGGTCCTGACGCTGGACTTTGAAAAGTGGGTAGATTTATATCGGGACAGAATCCTGACTGAATCTCAGGTTTGGAGGAGGAGCTTCTGGGGCTTGATACACGAGGGAGACTTTGTGGGCTGAGCTAAGGGTTCGCTCAGGAGGAGAAGCTTGGGAATCTGGGGAGGATGGGGCTTTCTTGATCTCCTCTCTCAGTCTTCCCAGTCTTTTCAGAGCTTGTAAATAGTCTGTGTGATGAAAAGATGCACGTGGCTTCCTGATTGGATAACATTTGTTCTTTGATGAATTCAAATGTGCTGTTATGATGTCATGGCTGTCTGCCGTTATAGATGTTTATCACTTTTGCATCGTTTTGTCTAAAGTAAAAGCTATGTTAGCTTTTTGCTATTGTATTTTGCTTTTTATCTTCAATTTCCCTTTATTCTTATCTATGAGTTATTTATCTTATAAATGTCAAGAAGCTAGAGTTTTTTCTAGTTCTAGTTTTGCAGTCTTTTCACTGAAGCAGCTGGTCCACATACTTATAATTGTTGATATGTTTTCAATACTAGTTTGTGTACTTTCTGTTTATCCCATTCTACTAATATTTCTCTCCTCCTTCTCCTTTTCCTTCTCCTTCTCCTTATTCCTCTTCTTCCTCCTTCTCTTCTCCTCCTCCTTCTGACAGGGTCTCACTTTGTAGTTCAGGCTGGCCCTGAACTCACTATGTAGCCCAGGCTGACCTTAAACTCTTGGCAAGCCTCTGCCTCCCAAGTACTGGGATTATAGGCATGAGCCACATGCCCAGCTGCAAAATTTCTTAACATAAAAATTTGAATGATCTGGGGATGAAGTGATGTGGGATGGGTGCAGGGAGCAAGAGGAAACTTTATGGGGTGGTGAGTGTATTGTTGGCTTGACTGTCGTGATGGCTTCATGTGTCTATACTTTGGTTAAAATCAAATTATCAAATTCTTTAACTTAAATTTGTACAGTTTTTCATATATCCACTCTACCTCCTTGAAGTTGTTAAAAACGTTTGAACACTGATGACATTGCATCGTTGTTAAAATTTTTTTTTATTTTTAAGCTGTTTATCGTGGGGTAACACATACACACAGTTATTTTTTTCCAAGTTTCCCTTAGAAGGATGCGTTCCTTAGGCAGCTCGTGTCCCCTCCAGTGGTCTGGCCAGTCACCCACTCCTGTCCTGCCATTTTTCAGCCTTGCAAAGGCCAAATCAGCTGCTTTTTATTGAAATTAGGTATACTTAAATATTTTGAAATTTTGTTTCCAAAAAGCAAAAGCAAAACACAACAAAAACATACACATAATCCCAATACATAAAACGGGAAAAAATGAGCCATTCCCAGTGAAGCCTGGCCTGTGTGGAAGGCTCTTCTCGTGAACCTGACTAGAGTAAAATGGAACGGTTCCAGTTCCTCACCACTTGGCTCTTCTTGCAAATGTGTATGTGTCAACTCATTTTAAGAATTTTCCTAATCACGGTACAAATAACACCCAGCGCTAAACAAAGCTAATATGGGGAGGTGACAAAACATTCTAGAATTTTGGTACTACTCCTAGCTTGGTTTCCCCAGCGTCTTGTATAACATGATTGTTGAAATCACAAACTAGGGGTGCTTGCTCAGACGCTCCCTCAGGATGATAAAGTAACAATAGCCACGTCAGTGACTGGCCACTCAGTGAGAACTCAAGCCCAGCCTGAGTATTGTACTTATCTCTTTACAGCCTCTCACAACCCACTGAGATGGGTAATAACATTTCCTTTGCTTTATGAATGAAGGCTGTGAGCACACTGACTACAGGGAATGTGTCTGGATGTCTGTGGCTTCATTTCCATTTTCCAGAACAGTGACTGACATCGTGTGCACGAGTGGGGGAGGGAAAACGTGGAACACAATTGCAGCTGATCGGAAGTTCCCTCCCTCATCCACAGGGCGGAGACTGACCTTTCACCACCATGTTGGAGATTCCTAAACGCCCTCCAAGGGATGGAAGCTTCCCGCGCATTAGCTACCTCCAAAGCAGCGATTTTCTACAGAAGGTATTGTATGTGGCCCTGACAAGTCCTGGTAGAAATGAATTCATATTTCCGAAAAGTAACTTTCTTTAGGTTTTGAAAAGCAGAACAGACATGCTTTCTTTTCTTTTTTTTTTTGAAACAAGGTCTTGCTTTTGTAGTTCAAACTGGTCCTATGTAGCCCTGGCAAGCCTGGAACTCACAGCAGTCCTCCTGCTTCTGCCTCCCGAGTGCTGGGATTACAGGCGTGAGCCACCACGCCCGGCACTGTGGTATGCGGTACTGATTGCTGCTGGGCGTGAGTCTCCACACCTGGCATTGCTGTACGTGGTCAGTGGGGATCCAACTCAGGACCTGTGTTTGCCAGACAGATGTGGGAACCACTGAGCTAAATCTCTGGCACCAGGCATGTTTTCTTATAACGTATCATGAGCCTCTCAGAGTATTCAAAGTGGGAATAAAAATATATGAAGTAGAGAATTAGATGCTTTTGAAGAAAGCTGGACAGAAAGAAGAAACTCTTGGGAGGCCCAATCCTGAATGGTCTAGTTCATAAAATGAAAAACAGACTCGTCTTTATCCCTCCTGTATCGCTCAAGGCACGCCATGCTTCCTCCCCAGAGAGCTCAGTTTAGGGGTTGGAAATGGCCTTGGCCTTGGCGCTGGCTGTAGGAGTACCAGCACTTTATCCAAAAGGCCAGAAAGCAAAGACCCAACAACTTTCTGTCGAGGAGATGAAGCTGGAGGGTGGGTGGGAGGGGACGGTCCACTCAGCGCACAGGAATGCATTTGTTTTGTGGAAATGGAGCTCGCTCTAGCCTGTTTATTCAGGCTGTAAACAAAGAAGTGAGGACAGAGTGGGAGAGAAGTTGAGGCTTTTGAGGGTAAACAGTATGGGACAGGTTTTCTCAAAATCAGACAGACTTGGGGAAGAAACGATACAGCGCATATGGATGAGATTTGATTAGATGTCTAAACTTCTGAGGTAGGTATATTCAGGGAAAAAAAACCAGAAGTCACAGATCATTGGAAACAGAAACAAATATCAAGATCCCAAATCTTGATGTAGGTGGAGAGTGTAAACATTACATTGCTGCTTGTTTGTCAGAAATACACAGACCTACACTCTGTTGAGCACTCACCTAAGAGTGAAAAATAGTTTCATCCATGCCGATTCTACACATCATCTTGTCACGTGGAAAATTCTATGTAAATGAACATACTCTAGACCACTCAGCCGGTGTGTCAGCTGGGCTGCACTGGGCAGTCTCCCTGTCACTCCTCTGAATGTGGAAGGCAGAGATCCTGGAACAGAAGTGTGCTGTGGTTCGATTCTTAAATCTCTCGCTACCCTGTGATAAAGGCCTGGTCCTCGGCTCACGCTATTGGGAAGTGGTTGGAACCTCAAGGGGTGGCACCTCAAGGCTGTGCTCTTGATGGGGAAAGTGGGACCTCCCTGGCTTCTCTTCTTTTGTTTTACTTCCTAGCGACAAGGTGAACAGCTTTGCTCTACCATGTACTTCCACTATGATGTGCTGTTTCACTACAGGCCCCCAGCAATGGGGCCAATTGATCGCAAACTAAAGCCTCCAAACCAAGAGCCAAAAGAAACCTTTTCACTTTATAATCTGCTTACCTCAGGTATCTGTTACAGTCACAGAAAGCTGACAACAGAGAGACTGAGGATTTTCAGGGCACAGAGCTGTTAGGGTGAGGAAGATGAGGGCCTTCCTGCTCTGTTTGAGATTTCATTTTTGTGCTCAAGCACTTTCTCATAGTTCCAGGGTCACTGGGTTCAAACAGGCTTTCTTTTCCTCACAGCCCTAACTTGAGATATGATCCTTATTCAGAAATCTGCCTGCAAAGGTAGAGACTGTGCACTGGAAGCTCAGCCTACCAAATAATCCACCTCTGAGAACCCTGAGTTAACCTCAGTATCTCTTGAAGACACTGATCCTGAGCAAAGACAAAAGAGTGGATTCTGAGGTGAGCTGTGCCAGGTGAAGCTGACAGCAAGGACCACCCCCCCCATCTGCAGCTGATTCCCGTGGCCAGCTTTAGCTCTACTTGAACAAGTACCCACTTGTCATCACCACTGAGATTCCATAGATGTTTCTTTGGAAGGGCAAGGAAGAGAAGCTACATTGTA
>PVIR01040919.1:0-13059 GCA_004026965.1 Petromus typicus
TTGAAATTTCTTTCTCCATATTCTTTGTCCCTCTATCCTTAATCTTGGTCTCTTCCAGAGTCTTTGGACATAAGAAAAGTGCAGGCAAGTTTTTGACCAAAACGTAACACACAGGCCTGCAGTCCAGCTGCTTGTGGACTTTTTTCCAACAGAAACCACCTATGCCCCTCTTTGCTGGCTGTATTTCTGCCATATTCTGCTGTGTTGACTGCTGACCAGGGCCCCCCATGAAGCTCAGCTCCCAGAATTCCAGGGCCGCTGCTGCATCCAGCATCTCCAGACTGTTCCAGATTCTTCCCTAAGCCAGTCTCAAAAGAGCTACCCCATCACGCGGTCATCATAGCAGTAACTCCACTTCTTTTATATCAAATCTTTCTCAGTTACTTTTCTCATTGATGGATCAAGAAAAACCACAACACTCGCAAGTTAAAGGAGAAAAGTTTATTTTGGCTCAGTCTGTAAAGGAATCAGCTCGTAGTCTTGTATCTCCGAGGTAACACCACAGTGCAGATGAGCATAGCAGAGAGGAAAATGTTGGTGGCATTGTGACAAGAAGAATGAAGTACGCAATGCAGGCTCGAAGCAAAATAAATGAATAACATTGAATTTTTATAGATTGAAAAAAATGAGTACTGTTAAAATGTACAAAGAGCCCAAAGAGATTTCCAGATTCCATTCAGTCAGTATCAAACTCCATATAATGTTTTTAAAACTTAGACGAATATGAACCAGATGTAATCAAAGAATATTACAAATAACCAAGTGTTAAGAAAAATTTAAAAGCACATTACAAAATTACACTCATAAAAACATAATGGCATTAGCATAAAAATCTGAGAGTTCAATAGAATAAAATAAGACTTCTCAAAATAAAGCCACATGATACGGTTAACTGATCTATGGAAAGGGTGGAAAAGGATATCATATTCAATAAATGTTAGCAAACCTGACCACACAAACAAGACAATTGAATAGCAACTTTATCACAGGCAGTTCAGAATAGTTAATTCAGGGTGTATAAGAATTTAAACATAGGGGCTGGGGATATAGCTCAGTGGTTCCAGCGCCTGTCTTGCAAGCGCAAGGACCCGGTTCGATCTCCGGTAACCACATAACAATACTGGGTGTGGAAACTCACCCCAGCAGCAACCAGTACCACATACCAGTGCCAGGCGTGGTGGCTCACGCCTATAATCCCAGCACTCAGGAGGCAGAGGCAGGAGGATTGCTGTGATGTGAGTTTGAGGCTGAGCTCAGAGCCAGTCTGAACCACAAAGCAAGACCCTGTCTCAAAAAACCTTAAAAAAAAAAAAGAATTTAAACATAAAACCTAAAGCTATACAATTTTAGAAGAAATCATGGAGAAAAAAAATCTTTTTGATGTGAGCTTTGGCGATAATTTCTTGGCTATGACAGAAAACAAAGAACAAAAGAAAAAAATATAGAAGAAAGAATCCATCAAACAAAGGCTGAGGATTTAGCTCAGTGCTTCTGATGTCTGCTTTGTAAGGAAAAAGTCCTGAGTTCGATCCCTGGTACCACATACCTCAACACTGGGCATGGTGGCTCATGCCTGTAATCTCAGCACTTGGGAGGCAGAGGCAGGAGGATTGCTGTGAGTTTCAGGCTGGCCAGGACTACATAGTGAGTTCAGGACCAGCCTGAACTACAAAGCAATACTCTGTTTCAAAACTAAATTTTAAAAATGAATTATTTTTAAAAAATAAGACCTAAATATCATTCACAAACAAAGAGTAAATGTTAACTACAAAGATCCAGGCTATTGACTATTTCTACTTGTTTTGCCAGAAAGAAATTTAAATCACGATAAAAATATTCTCAGCAAAATGTTCACAGTAGCTTTATTAGATGCTGAAATTCAAAACAACTCAAGGATCAAAATATAGCCAAGTAGAAAAAAAAAGTTTAGAATTTATTTCTTCTATATCTTGATACTTGTAATAAAAATGAACACATTATACAAAAATGTGATGAATCTCAACCATTATGTGTGAGTTCACCTAGCTATAAGTTAGCATGCATTGTATATGAAATTCTTACCAGGCAGAATTTATTTAAGCTTATGAAAACTAGGGCCGTGGGCCTCTTGTAGGGTGAGAAAAACTTCAAAAGTTCCTCAGGGATTTTCCTTGTGTGACCAAAATGTTGTGTTGATATCATTTCATTTTCAAACTTATTTTAAACATTTGTCAAATTGATCAGGCTGCATACTTGAAAGCTGTGTGTCTTAATTCAACTACAGTGTGATAGAAAATGAAGATAAAATTTTCCCCAAAAATTCTAAAAAAATGTGTAAACAAAGTAAATTAAGACAGCAGGTTTAATACAATTGCATGTTGATATATTGTAATTGCTGTAATTTAAGCTATACAGACAAATACTCTCAGACCAGATTATCAGTTCCAACCAACTCTATGGGAACCTCTCGTTTCCGAGGTGATGGAATTACATATTTAGCTGTAACATTTTCAGAGTATCAGCTCACAGAACAGCGCCGGCGCTATTTTGATGTCGACCTAATCCGCGCAATTTCTATGTTATGGTGAAAATGTCAGAGTCTTTAGAGTCGAGACTGCACTTCAGATTCCTGTAAAATGTCACTAAGTAATAGTTTCATCTTTAAAATTATGTAGCCCGCTAACCCGGAAACCTTTTAAGGGAAAACGAATACTGTTGTATGGCAAGTGCTCTGCACAGAGGACCGCAATGTCTTCCCTAATCTTCATTAAATAAGGGACAGGGATGTGAGCAATCCGACTCTGAGCCGTTCTTCATTCCTCAGACGATCTTTTCACTTGGAAGCAAAATCAATAATGTTTAGTCAGTGTAGTTCCGGATTATAAAACGATGGCTGGCCTAATAGCTTCTTTTTAAATGTGTATTTGGCAAAAGAAAAGTGCATGTGTCCTTACGTGAACTGAGCGGTATTTTGTGTGGCTTTTCATCTCCCTGTGTAAAATTGATCACCCTCATTAAATTAATAATACTGAAATGAAATAAGCCTGTCAGCAATAGACATGCCTGGTAGCGATTACTGAAAGCATTTGACATTCAAAATAATATTTAAATATCACAAAATTAATTTTCAAAGACTTTGTTTCTGGATACATTTTTTTTAATGCTAGCTTTTTCTTGCTCATTTGGAGATGGACATGTTGCAAGAATTGGTCCCGAAATCATGCTTTCATTTTGAGGAAGACACTTAGAAACTCATCCACTAGAATAGCCAAATCAGATATCTACAATCAGAACTAGATTAAAAATGTGACCGATTCTTTATGGTGAACAATTCATACAACTAATTTGTAGTGACAATTTTATCATCTTGAAAATGAATACATTTAGAGTACCTTCCTCATCCGTGTGATATTCAGTGGCAACTAGATAAATATTAAGCTTGTTAACAGTGACCTGTGACCATCAGTCACTGCTAGATTTGCTCCTGTACATTCCCCAGAGTAGATCTCTAAGGTTCTTGCAGTTCTATTTTCCAATTTTATAATTCTACTTCTGAAATTTTTTCTTTGCCTTGTTGTTACTTACTATATTTCATAATAGTTTTCCTGTTAGCCTCTATCTAAATATCATATTTAATTTTATATTTCTTTATTATAAAAATTGATTTGCTAACAGATTTTATTGTTTTTTTTTCTTTATATAAATGGTACAGGCCCCAAATATCAGTTTTTCAGATAATTTTCTTCTCTCTCTCTTTTTCTCTCTCTCTGTCTTTCTGTCTCTGTGTCTCTCTGCCTGTCTCTCTCTGTCTCTCTCTGTCTCTCTGTCTCTTTCTCTCTCTCTCTCCAATATAGAAGGCTGAATCTTGAGCTTTCACACTGAGCTGCAGTCTCTATTTTTAATTTTTAAACAAAGTCCCTCCATATTGACCAGTTGGTCTGCAACTTTGATCTTCCTGCCTCAGTTTCACAGACTGCTGGGATTATCTTGCATACAGCGCTATACTCAGCTTTTCTGTCATTTAACATGGGCTAACTAATTTCAAATTTAGAAAGTAGATATTCTTTTAGATTTGTTTTTGTAAAAATAATACGGTTCTAAGATCACTTAAAGGAAACAAAGAATTAGAGAAATGGGTCATTTTTCATTTCACTAAGATGTGATTTTTTAAATCATAATTATTCGTACTCAGGAAGAAAGATGAGGAGAAGTAAATCTTCCTGAAGGCTCAGGTGGCCTGAGGGAATCATAGAATCCTCATTCTGATACCCATATAAACAGGAACAGAGAAAGACAATTGTGAGAACAATTTACAAGGAGAAGGATGAATGAAAGCAATTGCCTTTCTTTGACTTGTAAAAATCTGCTCACTGAGTGTTGACACAATATAATGAATTATTAGACATTCTGATTCTACCTCTTGGAAACATCATCTGCAATTCTCACCTCCATACTGATCATCTTTATTCACCTTCCATATTTTATGACCAATGTAGTCAAAAGATATGTGTATGAATTCATTTTATTTCCAATGTAATATACAGCTGAGATATTTTACTGTATTATCCTAAGTGGTTTAAAAAGAATTTAGAGCTAAACATTTTTCCAATTTGACTAACTATCAGTATCATTACTGTATAATTTATGAAAAGGAATTCTTATATATCAGCAATGCTGTCACAATGCAAGACAAATGGAGATGGTACCATTATCAACTGGGGGAAATGGAAAGACAGAGGACTTTCTCCTTGAATAGAATCAATATTGTCAGCCAGAAGTCCTTTTGTCATTTGTCTGTCTACTTTAATTCTTTGTGTCCAAACATTCATGATGCTTCAAAAACAAGAAGTTCTTAATTAGTAAATCTAAATTCTAGAGAAGTCAATGTACTTATTTCAAACATGCTCTCATTAATATTAGTTCAAATTTGTCGTGTTGTAATGCATCAGTCTTAGACTGCAGGAAAAAGCAATGAGAAAAGTCTTCATATACCAATTGTACGTTTGGTAAATTTACATTGTGATTTACATTGTACTAAACTCAAGACCTCGTTTTTGCAAGGCAGGTGCAGCACCACCGCGTTAAATCCTCAGCTTTTTTATTAGAATTGAGTACATTATTTACTTCTACACACTTCTTTACTTAAAAATACAAATCCTTGGGCTGGGGAGTTAGCTCAGTGGTTCCAGTGCCTGTCTTGCAAGCGCAAGGGTCCGGGTTCATTTCCCAGGTAACCACATACCATAACTGGGCATGGAGACTCATGCCCAGCAGCAACCAGTACCACATAGCACAGTGCTGGGCATGGTGGCTCCTGCCTGTAATCCCAGCACTCGGGAGGCAGGAGGATTGCTGTGATGTGAGTTTGAGGCTGAGCTCAGGGCCTGCCTGAACCACAAAGTGACACCCTGTCTCAAAAAACCTAAAATATAAATCCTTTACAAAAAAGCTGAATTGTTTTCATGTGAATTTATTTATTTATTTGGCTTTTATGTATTGACTCTAGTTATAACCAGGTTCCTAACTTTATTTAATTTTTCAGTTTTGTCATGTTTTTACTGTTATTATTATTGACATGTAAGTATTTGTTTATTTTTTTGCTTGTTTGCTCCATGTTTTTTCGTTGCAAATAACAATTAGACTCAAAGTCTTGGTTGTAAATTTTAGACTTCCCATTTATTGGGTAGATTGCAAAATAAACATTCTTCCACAATAGAAAATATTATATTATTTGTTAAACACAGTATTTTAAATGACATTCTATATTACTGTCTTTATTTTTCCTCATAAAAATGGGAAAAATTTTTGTGTTTTTGGTTTTTATAATAGCCAATGCAAGTAAAATAAAAACTGTATATTATCTTGTCAATTGTAAGATACTGTTTTTTGAATTTTATGAATTTTTCTAAAATGTACAATGAAAGTTGATATAGACAAATTTAAAATGTAAGTAATGGGTTAAAATATTTACTAATCATGTATCTGATGATTAATATTCAAAATCAATAGATAAATATTAAAACTAAATAACTATACAAAATAACAACTTGAATGATGTTTCCAAAAAAGACACACAGATGATTAATAAATACATGAAAACATGCTAAAAATCAGTACCCTCAGAGGAAATATAAAACAATGTTCAGTGAGATACCACTTCATACCTGTTGGAATGGCTACTACCAAGAACAGCAATGTGATTACAATGTATTTATAAAATGTACCAATAAACTCATTTAAAAAAAAAAAGCAAAAAAACAATACATCAAGTGTGGGTGAGGATATGAAGTAACAGAAACACTGAGTTCTGTTGCTTGGAATGTGGAGTGGTCCAGTCCCTGTGGAAAGCAGTAAGTCTGCTCTGCAATACAGGGTAGAAACAGAATTACCACATGATTCAGCAATTTCACTGTGTGGTACATATCCAAGATAACGGAAGTCAGGGACTGAAACAGATATCTGGTATCTACATTCTTAGCAGCATTTTCCACAATAGGCCATACATGGAAGCAACTGAGGGATCCATCCCCGGATGAATGTTACCCATACCCACAATGACATAGTATTCAGCCTGGAATAGAAAGCTCTGACACATGCCACAACATGAGCAGATCTGAAGAAATTGTTCTATGAAGTAAATAATTTGCAATAAATGGCAAATACTATTTTCCCATTCAGATGAGGTATTTAGAATAATGAAAATGGTCAGTTTAGAAGGTAGACTGCAGTTTCTGAGGGCTGATTGAAGGTGAACAGACAGTTAGTAAACAGATGCACAGTAGAAGTTGCACAAGTGAACTGGAAATAAATCACCATAATGAAAGAAAAAATTGTGAATATGGAATGCCCAATGTTATCCAACATCCAAGTATTAAAAAGGAGAAAATTAAAAAGGAGAGATCTGCAAAAATACAATGATATGAATATTTTGTTATATATACATACATACATGTCCCTGTACCAAAACTCTGCCCCCAAATCAAGACATATAAATGAAATGTGTTTTCCAATCTTTCATTCCTGCTCCAAAGTGGGTGACACATTAGACTACAGAAGAGAGATTTATTGCATTCATGGCTCCAGAGGATTCATTCCATGGTCACTGATGTCAGAGCAGGAACACCAAGGAAAAGGGAACAGTATAAAAAGCATCTTGGGTGGGATACCTGGTTGCAGATTTGAGAACAAAGCCAAAGATGAAGAGGCCAGCGACTATATATAACACCCCAGGTCTGTGCTCTGTGACCCACGTAGATAGCCACAAGTGACTCTCAGTGAACTCGAAGATTAAGTTTAACTGCCATGTTGGTATTTCTTTTCCCCAAGCTGGGCCATTGGCACTCAAGTCTTTCTCCATGTTTCTTCTTCAGCTGAAATTATCATACCTACATTTGTCTCATGGTATAAGACCATGCATTTGTCCTGCAGATGTGTGTCTATGTGTGTATGCATGCACGTGTTGTGTGTTAGCCTGTTTAAATTGTAACAAATCCAACTAATAACAACTGAACACATTTGTTCTGGACAAGTGTCCTCACATAGTAGAATTTCCTTTTCTCTTTTCTTGTTGTGGCTTAGATGAAGTTCAGCACCACAGTCAGATAACTTCGGTGAGGTCTGTGTTCTTGAGGTTTCATTTCTGGGCTGTACAGAGCAGTATGACTGATGAACCTGTGCAGCTTTTATCTCTGCAATTGATCAGCTGTGCTAGTGTCTCATCAACTCAGGCTGTATAGGTCATGAGAAAATGAAATACCACAGCAATAAAAATTCAAAGTCAGTCTGCATGTAATGATATAGACAAGAAACAGCTTGGAGCACAGGCTCCCCAGAGAGGGAGCTTTCGCAGACCCTGGTGCATCGCTTGGACAAATCCTCACTTTCCAGAGGCCCCAGTGGGAGTGGGATTCCTATAAATTCTCAAGCCAAGTCACATTCTGTAAATACATACAGAAATGGGTTGCAGACAAATAAATTTGGTATATGTTCATTTCAAACTTTAGTTTTTCCTCCCACAACTTTGAGACCTTAAAACAAGAAACAACTAATACTCAATATCAAATAATACAGTCTGGAGCTTCGGCTGCTTCCTTCCTTCTGGAGAGTTCAGTCCTGGTCTTCATCTTAGACATCTCGAGCTCTCCACTAGACCCTTTGGGTCTCCAGCAGGCAGGCAGACATCCACATTCTTCTACATCTGACCCTAGAAAACACTGACTAACACACTGACTAGAAAGTCTTATGTGCCTTCTGGATTCCTCTCACTACAGTTTTGGTGTTCTATGTGCTTGAGATAATGAAGTATGGGGGGGTGGCTAGGACACCTCTGTCCTTTAGCATCTATACTTCCTGAGCAAGATAATGAATAGCCCTTGATATGTGATAAACTCACTACAAATACACCATTTGTCCATGAGACCTAGAAGTGGAGCAGTCCCTCCATCATCCATGGACCTGGCTTTCCGAGAATTAATATTTTGTTAATTTACTCCAAATCCTTGTAATTTAAGCTCCATGCATAATTTCTTGTATTCATTGAGTACAAAAATCAGGGCCCTAATAATGACAAGAATTCTGTTCACTTCGTGCCAGTTTAGAACCCGGAGAGAGACTCTTGGGGAGGAATTCAGAATTCGAAGCAGTCTCTCAAATGTGAGCAATCTATTGCTGTTTCCAAAATGAGCTGGAGGTGACTGATATACACATAACAAAGCGCCACTTTATACAACAGTTTCTTTTTGCCAACATCATGCAAGCAAATATTACAGGAGGACCCAGAAAGGTTTTCAGATTCAGCTTTTGCCTGCAGCTTTTACCGTGTAAAATGTCTTGCTTCAAAGACTGTGACCTGTGCCTACTTTTAGAGCTGATCTTTGTTACCTCTGGTGGTTCCTTCTCTCTGTAAAGACTCTTCCAGTTGAATTTCTCCCTTTCTTTGAGTGTTGTTTATAGTTTAAATTTTGCTTTCAGATTAGCTCTGCTCTTTGGAATATATTGCATTTGTTTGTTTTGGTCTTAAAATACAAAGCTCTGCAATTAATGTGCCATCCCAATGACATTTTGCTTTCTTTGGTACAGAGCAGCCCTGTCTAATTCTCTCTGTTGCTCATCCATCCTGCAGTGGCATTTGCTATTTCAGTTTGTATATTTGAAGTCTCGTCTCACTTCTGCTGGATATGTAATTTGGTTTAAGCCCAGGATTGCTGTGTTATTTGAATAAACACCCTAAAGTCCTGGTTCAGTTTTTCCATGTACATGTGCTAACTCCTTTAACTAGAGATCTTTTCTTTTCAATTAACCCTATAGCAGGAATCACACGATATAATGGAACTTGGAGCTATCATTTGGAAAAGGCCACATATTGGCAAATATTTAAGGTTTGATATTTTACAGAACCAGGAGTCATGAACATTTTTTTCAGTGTCCCTGATCTCCTTTACTTGTTCTAGTCCCAGTGCCTAGAATATCCCTTTCCTATCCACTGTACCTAGCAAATCTTATTTTTTATTGTGAAATAGGTACATTGTATATACATATCATTATCATATTCAACATTGACAGTTGTATCAGTGTATGGCAAGACTTGATTTTCATTTTTCCTATTGAATATTTAAAGGTGTGTGTGTGTGTGTGTGTGTGTGTGTGTGTGTGTGTATGCATGCGTGTATGTGACAGAGAGAGAGGGAGGGAGAGAGAGAGAAAGAGAGAGAGAAAAACTTATGAACTGAAACTGAAAAATCTTTCTAATGCTAGGATCATCTGACTGACATCTTCACTGTACTGTAGGAAAACACTGTTGCCATCATACAAAGAAGTGTGCAAGAAGTTTGGAAGACTGTGAGCTCTTGTAGTCAAGAACTATTACAATCTTGAAACCAGATGCAGAGCATATTTTGACTCCTGAGTATCAGCTCTAGTTCATAGCAACTATAAGGTGCCTAGTAAAACTGAATAGTAAGAAGGATGAAGAAAGGCCAGGTACTGTGTGTCCACACAGTTAAAAATATAAGAAATTTAATTTAAACTGGCTGGGGTTTACAGTCCAGGCATTTAACAACTTATGACCTTAGGAAACTTTAGCTTCTTTATTATTATTTTTTCCACCAAGGAAATGAGTTGATAATGAGCATGACATTATCTATCTGAAATTGCATTATATATTGTCTTTATTAATTTTTAAGTTTGCCTGTTTCATGGAGAACTAATGATTCTACTTCTACCATTTATAATATTTTGTTGACATCTGATTTGTCTAGGTAAAACAACTTTCATGCTTTTACTGAGTGAAAATATCAAAAAAGGGGAAAATTCTGACCTGTCAGTTATGAAATTCATGTGAAATGAGTGATTTCTTAGTCTTGTATTGGAAGTCAGAGATGGAAGGAAAATCCTGGATGGCTGAAATAAAACTGGACTTCAGTTGTAGGTTCAGGATATATAGTACCATCAACACAGTGCCAAGAGGCTGACAGAGATGACAGCAGCCAAATGACAGTGGACCCTTGAGTGTCCCAGTGATTAAAGGAATCATATTTTTAGGGGGGAGGTTCTAAACTTGAGAATATCTCTTTCATGTTATTAAATGCAATGTATTTCAAGGAGCCCTGTAACATGTCATTTGCAAGAATACTAGTAGATCGATCATCCTGCTCTGCTCAGCAACCTTTCCAGTGGGTTATTTTCCTGTCTGTCACAATTCTGATACTGAACACCTGCTTGATCAAACCACAACACCTAATCATTTATCAGTTCTTACCTCAACCCTGGGAAAATAACTTATTAGCATGAGAAGTTAAATTATCTTAATAAAATGATACAGGCAGAAGCAAATCATGACATCTGAATTTACAGATGTAAATTACATTTATTTTATAAAATTATTAACAATTTAATTCTAAGGCTGTCAAGATCTAGTTGTACATTGTTTTCCTCCAGTACATAGGCTCTTGGTTTAATACAGAACACCCAAGTAGAGATACCAATAATATTTATTTATTTATTTATTTATTTATTTATTTATTTATTTATTTATTTTTACAGTGTTAGGGACCAAACCAAGGGCCTTGTGCATGCTCGGAAAGCAGTCTTCCACTGAACTCTTTCCCTAACCTTTTTAAAAAATTTTGTTTTGTAGACAGAGTCTCACTAATTTGTCCAGCTTGGCCTCCAAGTTGGCATCATTCTGCTTTAGATTTTGCACCAGTTTGACCTGCAAAGGTTGCCAACACACCATTTGCCAACACACCAACACACCACATTTGGTAAATAAACTTATAGACAATGATATCTGGGCACATGGCCTTTGCATCCCAGAATGAGGGTCCTGTAGAGGAGCCAAATCAACTTTATATTAGACTTCCTGCTCTCTGGAACTGTAAGATATAACTCTTGTTCACTTTGGAGAAATAGTCTACCATATTTTGCTTATGTCAACCTGGGCAGGTAATACAGTTTCATTATGTATATGACAGAAAAGGCTTATGGAAGCCACGGGCACCACAATTTAATTTTATTACTTTCCTAGACCTTAAGAGGTATCCCACAAAACAGGTAGTCATCAGAAAAGAAATTGAAGAATTTATTACTGTGATATTAACATCACATCAGATTCAAATTGTTTTGCTTGAGAAATAATATCCTATTTTCTCAAAAACTGTTGGTGTCATATACTTATGTTCAAGCACACCTAAATTATTGAAGACTCCAGGCACTATGGGATAGACTCCAGGCTCATACACTTCTGAGAAAACCCAGAACTAAAGAGTCTGTGTCAGAAAATCTTCGCAGGGCAAATGAGAAAACTTAATTCTTAAAAGAATTCTGATGTCAGTCACCTTCCATATAATTATGGATTTCCAAAGAGCTCCATGGTTCTCAACAGATGACCTATGCAACACAGATAATCTAGAGAAAAAGGTGCCCAAACATATAATTTTGAGATTAGGGCTAATCTTTAAATTAATGAAGGATATATGTAAAGCAGCCCGATCAGACACTTAACTATGTTGTATAAAGTGAGAACTTTTTCAACAGTCAGAGTCAGGGACTTATGCTAGTTGACTACTTGGAAGGATAACCAGGGTCTAGGCCTTCTTCAGACAGGTCAGAAGAGGAAGTGACCAAAGGGAGAGGTGCAGCAGGGCAGGTACAGAGCAAGCAGAAGCAGGTGAGATCCAGGGGCTTGGCTACAGGCAAGGATTGAGATGAGTCCTTTACAGAGACTAATGCTTCTTTTATTTATTTATTTATTTATTTATTTATTTATTTTTTGAGACAGTGTCACACTGCATAGTTCTCACTGGCTTCAAACTCACCATGTAACCCAAACTTTTGGTGACAGTGCTGCCTTAGCTCCATTTTCATTTATTTTTATATTATTTTTCTCTGCAATGTAAATACAATTACTAAGATACTTTAGTGACTAGAAAACCAAGCATGAAGGATAATGAGAAGGAAGGTAGAACGGGAGGAGGAAAGGGGGACATAAGAACTTAATTTGCTATGATCTGGTGGAACCACACATTTCAGAGAAGCATTTGTACTCCTGTAGGAGGGAACTTTACCAGCTTTTGTAGGAGCCGAACACTTTAAGATTAACTAGGAATGGTAAACTGGGTCTAGATGGAAAACTGTCCAGAAGTGGGGTGAGCCAGGGAGAGCTTAAGGCATCAGAGCCCCATAACCTCACTGGCAAGTGCACAGCAGTCGTTCAGAGAGGGGAAGGTTTGTCTCCTCAGCTCTGTCTTCCAGTCTCATTGGTTTCTGTTGGCCTGGGCCCATCTAATTTCAAGCTTTCCTCTCCATCCTGGAAGAAATATCATAGTTTAACAGTCATTCAAGCAGAGTTTCCACTTTCTTGTAGTATTAGAACAAAAAACTGAATCACAAAGAGAGCATGCAGATTGTTATTTAACTCCTGGTAAATAAATTTAGCGCCACAAGTTAAATTTGGTAATTATTATTTTGGTAACCTATTTGTTAATCTATCATTTTTTAAAATACCAACATAAAAAGAAATATCAAGTTAGCAAATAGAGGTCTTGCAGGAAGGAGTCTGGTTGTATTTTGTGAAGTAATTAT
>PVIR01040920.1:0-12896 GCA_004026965.1 Petromus typicus
AAATGCATAGCCTCTTACTTTTCTGTTTAATTAAAAAAGAATCCTACCTCACTGAATCTGCAACTATTTTAGAAAAAGTCCTGACTTCCTTGGCTCTGAAGCCACTTGAAAACCATCCATACTACTGCCAACTGGAGGGTTAAGTTTCTCCCAAAGACAATGATTTGGGGATCTAATAGCTGGAATCAATTTAAAAGCAAGTGTTACTGTTGTGCCACCCCCGCTGTCCTGCAAATACCACAGCACAGGGTTTCCTTGACCTTCTCTGTCACTAGCTAGAATTCAGTGAGAAGCAAACAGGTGTACTTTAGTTTTTCTAGGTCACAATCAAGTTTAGAGATTGACCCTGAAAAGTGATATTGAAAAAGAGCATTACTCTACTTTGGCCAAGAGAGACTGTAGGAACAAATAACCGGTTACAACCGGTTACACATAGCAACATTAATCCCCGCACTAAAGCCAGCTAGGATTGCAGGCATCAGCAAACAGCCTTTCTGCTATTCCCCCCTGCAAAGCACAGAAAGCCCCGTCCACCAGTATAACACTGCTCAGAATTTCATTGGATCTGTGGTGCTCAGGAAGTAGGTAGAATGGAAGCTTCTGGGGTCCTTTTTCTTTCAGCCATCTAACTCCCTCCAATGAAAATTCTTTCTCACCTCATTTTTGTAGGACAATGATGTTCTTTAAGATGCCAACAGATTACAACATCCTTGGGCAGATACGTATTGATAAATGACTGGGCCAAATTCAGTTTAAACCCTACAAATCCTCTAAAGAATGTTTAAAATGTAATATTCAAATGGTATGCTCTCAGCAAGGAATACCACATACTGAGATATACAAGAAAAGAAAGCGTTCTCAAAGGGTACGAAAGGTGCACACTGCACAGTGGTCTTGTACACCCCTGCTCCCAACGGGGCTCTGCAATTGAAACAGGCCTTGTACCTGTGGCAAGCTGAACACTCACCTGTGTACTCCTGTAATATGAAATTCCCACCACCTCAAACCTACAAGAAATAGAAGGAAGGAAGAAGAATAGGTAAGAAGACATGGATAAGACAAAGAAAAATGTGTGACAGATGGCTATAAAGTCAGGAAAACTAAGAACCTGTGACCAAGTGTGCTGTGGTCACGTGACTCAATGGGAAAATCCTCTTGCTCCAACTGGTAGAAACTGTCTGAATTTGAACAATATTTCTCTCATCGCGATGGTCCACTCCTCTACCTTTCTATAACAAGCTCTGTGTCACTTTGGGACACTAAAATCAAGAACAAGACAAGGATTCCCACGATCACCATTTCTAGTCAACCTAGTACTTGAAATATTAGCCAGAATAATCAGGTAAGAGAAAGAAATGAAAGGGAAGCACATAGGAAAGGAAGACATCAACTTATTAGTATATGCAGATGATATGATATACTACTTAGAATACCCAATGAATTCCACCAGAAAACATATAGAAATAATAACAAATTTCAACCATGTAGCAAGATGTATAATCAACACACAAAAATCAATAACATTCATGTACACCAATAATGAACTCACTGAGACAGATATTAGGAACAATACTCACAATACCATCAAGAAAAAGTTAATACTTAGGAAGTTAAAAAATCGACAACAAAAGCTGCTGCACTCCAAAACAGGAGAGTGAAGAGGACATCAGAAAATGGAAAGATGTCTTCTGTCCCTAGATAGGCAGAACCAATATTGGCAAAATGCCACACTCCCAAAGCTGATATATAGATTTGATGCAATCCCAACCAAAATGTCGGCCGTATTCCCCACACAACTAGAGCAAACAATCCTAAAATACATATGGTACCAGAGGAGACCAAAAATAACAAAAGCAATCTTAAGCAAGAAGAGGAAAGCGGAAGCATTACCATACCTCACCTCAAGTTGTACCACAGAGCAACAGTGATGAAAAGAGCACGGTGCTGGCACAAAACAAGGACGTGGGTCAATGATACAGAATAGAGGATCCAGAAACATTCCCAGACACATTCATCTATTTGGTATTTGACAAAGGGCCATTGGTATGTATATATGTATATGTACATGTCAATGTTTATAGTAGCACAACTCATTTGAGCTAAATTCCAGAAGCAGCCTTTTTAAAAAAAAATGTAGTGCCTCTACATAATGGAATACTACTTTGCTATAAAGAAAGACAAATCTGGCACATACGTAGGAGAATGGATACATCCAGAAAATACACTGTTGAGTGAAACAGGTCATGCACACAAGCTCACATGCTGTATGATATTTCTTATTAGAGTAAGACAAAGTGTGAACAAAGAGCAAAATAGGGGTTGGGTAGAAGGAAACAAGGAGAGCTTTCTTCTCTGAAGCCCCTTGCCATTTCACGGTAGCTCTGTATCCACTTTTGCATCTTTTTTCACCAAAGTATCTTTGTTATGCTGAAAAGGAGAAGGAGAAGAAGGAGGAAGAGGAGGAGGAGGAAGAACAGGAGGAGGAGCAACAGCAGCAGCAGCAGCAGGAGGAGGAGGAGGAGGAGGAAGAGGAGAAGAATGGGCCAGGGATGTAGCTTGGCAGAACAACGCCTGCCTGGTCTGGCAGGTGCAAGGCCCTGAGTTCAATCCCCAGTACCTAAATTAATTAATTAAAAAAAGGAAACAAAGAGATCTCTTGCAAATGATAATGAATGAAGGTGGCAGGGGTGGGAGGGAAAAGGAAGTCAGAAGATTTAGGATGTGTCACCCATGGTGCCAAATGCAATGGATGTAATTATTACATGTCAGGATTAAGAATAACAACAAGAATGCAAATGCAGAAAGGAGAAGTCAGTGAGCAGTGGAAGAAGATTAACAAAGACTTAAACTATTATGTCCATGCAAAAGTTCCCTAACATGAATAGAAACTATGTATTGCAAACACGTGCTGATAATGGGAGAAATAAATCCATTTGTGGGGTGCTTTAGACAGCAGCCTACAAGGACCCACGGCCAGACTTGGTTGGGTGGCTTGAAAAAGATAGATGCTGTGTGAGGGAGAGATGAGGTATCTGAAAGAGTTCTGTTCTGCCCAGCCATCAGCAAGTAGGGACAGGTCTAATAATAGTTTATCCTCTACTAATCCTGTGATTTGCTCCCATAATACCATAGCTCATCACACAGAGGCTGGAGGTTCCAGCAGGCAGCAGGAGCGCCCAACTTCCGCTGTGGGCGGGGCGCCGAGTAAACGCAGAACTGACATTTCTCAGTTCTGAAGATACTGACACAGCTGTGGGCATATCGCCTGCGCTTTACTGATTTACTCACTCATGCCAGTATCTTGCCCGCTTCATGGATTTCACGTATAATTGGGAATGGATTGTTTTTGCTTATGACTAGTCCCTCCCTAGAATCAGTCATGTGCAGTAGCTCAGACCTGTAAGTCTGGCTACTGGAGAGGTGGAGGCTGCAGTATTACAAATTCAGGGCCAACCTATACAACTCAGTGAGATCTTGACTCAAAAAGAAAAAAAATACAAAATAAACACAAGAGTGTAGTGTTGCTTAGTGCACTTTTCTAGTATGTATGCCCCAGCACAGAAAAAAAAAATGTCAAAGTTAAAATTTTGTAGGGCCAGGGATTTAGCTCAGTGATGCTCTATCTGCCTCAAAAGTGCAAGGTTCTTAGTTTGATTCCCAGTACTAAAAAAAAAAAAAAAAAAAAAAAAAAAAATTGTAACCAATTACAAGTTAATCTATTTTAAAAGTGATATTCTATTTTATTCATCATTATAAATCATTTTTTAATTGCTTAGGTCTGTAATCTCTCTCAAGGTTTATAAAATTTTCAGTGAGTGTAACTCTTAAAAAAATCAATAATAGACTCAGTAGTTTTTTGTTTTTTAAATTCTTTTCACAATGGGAGAAAGGACAAAAGAATTATCTTTATTTTCTGTGCACTGAGCTTCAAGTTACAACCAATGAGGATACTTTAGTTTTAACAGTAACCTGCATAATGACTGTGAAAGTGACTATGAGTAAAAAAATAAGGTTAACTGTTTAGACCATAAAGAAATTATCAATTTACTTCTAAAAACTCCAGAAGGACAACTTCTCAAGAGTTGGTAATCTCATAAATTCTGCATGGCTGTCAGAGACTCCAATTCTTTCCATATTTTTAGTCTGTCACTCTGGGCTCCTCAGCCTGTACTCAAGCTGAGCTCGTCATGACTGCCACACGGGTGCACAGAGTCAGGCGCTGGACAGACAGATAATGGGGAGAGTGCTTTCTGCAGGATGCTCCATTTTATTAGTGAAGAAACTGGCATAGAGCTCCAGACTGTATCACTGGCCAAAACTGTATCATGGTACCACATCGGGACCAATCACAAGCCAGAGCAGTAGAAGCACTGTGACTGGCCAGTATTACCTTCTAGCACAAGATCTGAAGACAATGTCACCTGGGTGAACATTTAGATAATAACACAATTGAAAGAATGAATGCAATTGGACATGTCCACAGTAAATGCAGATACAAAGGGTTTCAGCATTGTGATCATTGTTTGCATTTTTCATTAACAATGTTTCCTGGCTGTTTATGCACCATGGCATTATTTTAAGTACAGGAGGACACTATAGTAAGAGAAATTAGGCTGTGGTAGGATTATGGATGGGGTACTAGGCTTTTTTTTCTTTACTGGAGATTGAGGATCACACATGGTAGGCAAGTGCTCTACCACTGAGCTACACTCCTAGCCATTTTTGTTTTGTATATTGGGACCAGGTCTCACTAACTTGCACTGAACTTGTAATTATCCTGCCTCAGCTTCCCACATAGCTGAGAATATAGGAATGCTCCACCACAGCTGGCCCCAATAGGACTTTTCTTAATTATCCACATTTTACGGAGTCACAAAGCTGGAATGGACCTTAGAAAGCAAATATTATACACTCGTGTTGCAGAGTTAAAGAGAAAGAAGTCTAGAGCATCTAAGTTATTTGCTGTACTAAGTTTACAAATGCTATTTCATTACCTATTGTGTTTTTGTGTCATTAATTAACCTGAATGGAAAAGATTCTTATATGTAAAAAATAGTGGTTGTTGTGTGCTAAACTAAATTTAGTAAAGCAAATCATTTTAGACAGAAGAATTCACTGAGTGAAATAATTCACCACAAGATTTATTTAAATGGTATCTATATGCTAATAAATAACTCATGCAATATATTTTTGAGTCTTTGGAGGTTATCTCTTTGTAAATCATGACAATTCAGATTTCTCACTCACGTATGCCATCCTGAACCCCATCTTTCTGTCCAGTGTATCTCTGCAGTGCCGATCAGTTCCTGCGGGTTACAGGCATTGGGGTATACAATTTGCATTCTAGGGGTCATGTGGGCCTTGTATAGTCCAAGAGATAGGTCTATTCCCTTCACTCAGTACATTTTTGGCCAAGACAATTATGTATCTGCACACTGTGCCCACATTTCCTAGGGTCCTTATTAATGAGTGATTTGTTTTAAAAGTTCCAGAACCTCTTAGCACTTTAATGTGATCTGGACATGAAAACTGTTTTGGAAATGGTCGATCTCTGATAAGAAGTTTTCCTATATATATGTAAAATTGTTGGGTCTGATTACTTTTTTGTGAATTTGTTTTACAAACCATCAATGAGGTGCAGAAAGAAATATGAAAGGGTAACTATTTTAGGATTAATGCAAAAGGCACATATCAGAAACAATCTTAATACTTCCTAATATATCACAACATACATTTGAACACCAAATGCTCAATAGCAGGAAAGAAATAATTCTCCAAATTAATATGGAAAGATAGCCAGAAATGATGGCTCAGATGATGTTCTAAATAGAAATATGGCAGTACCAAACTATCTAAAGCACAGAATCTGATAGTACATAAAGAGATGGAAGGAATATGCTTGACATGTGATTGAATTTGCAAAAAATGTCTCTAGAATGGGAGTCAACAAACGAGGGTCATAACTTTGCTTCTGGCCGTCATGAACTAAGCTTCTATGCTCTACTACACCCTCCCCCAGGAGGCTTTTGCCTTAGAGCCTGATTCCCACGGACTGAACCTCCTGAAACTGTGAACTTAACTAAAATTTTCTTCCTTTAAATTGTAAATGTCAGGTCTTGTGTCTCGGTGACAGGAAAGCTGAGTAATACATTATTCATATTCATATATTTATAATATATAATCCTATATGTCCCTATGTTAACTCTGGTTTTGTTCTAAAGTTGAAACTATATTGCTAACTGTGTAACATCTTTTAGCTCTTGTATTTGTATTTATTGTTAATTGACAAATAATAATCTTATCTTTATGGGATATGTGGGTTTATGTAAGTATACATTGTGGAAGTATAAAATCTGGGAAATTGACATATCCATAATCTCAAATATTTATCATTTCTTTATGGTGAGAACATTCAAAAATCCTCTCTTTGAACTGATTTGAAATACACAATACATGACTATAGCTTGCAGGACTATAGTCAGCACAACTACAGTTAGCACCAGGACTTACTTTTCCCACACCACAGTAACTTTCTACCTGTTCACCTGCATCTCTCCTTTACCCATCCACCCCTATTTTATTGTTAAACAAAAATCAATAGAAGAATAAATTCAAAATATAAATAATATAATAAAAACTATTAAATTCAAATTTTAATATCCATTGGCACACAAATACACTGAATAGATGTAAAGAGATTTTATGGCCCACAGAAAGTGAAATATTTATAACATGGCCTTTCTAAAATAAGTTTGCTAATCACTGCCCAAGAAAAGTGTATAGCAACTAAAGACTAGTTTCCTTAGGGAAAAGATCTTAGAACATGAAGACAAGGACAGAAGAAGACTTACATTTTACTTTCTGCCCACTGGTGTAACCTTTTGAATTTTATAAAATGGGCAAGCAGTATGTAGTTTAAGAACATGAATAATATGTTATTAATAATTTTCTCAAATTATTTATATAATAATGCAATAAAACTCTGCTCAAGATAAAAGCACTGTGTCCTTATGTCATTACCACACCTTCTTACATTGGTCCTTTAAGTGTCTGGTGGCCAGGAGCTATACTAGCATGTGTCTTATCTTATTTTACTAAGTTTAAAAGTCTGTTCTATTGTTAAAAACAAAGAAGAGATGCTGAATTTTGTTCTTCGTTCTTGTGAAAAAAAAATGACTGTACTTTGGTCTTATGCAGCATCACAGTTCTTTATGATCACTCTTTCTGTTACATTGGAAAAATGAAGCTGTTCCCTATGCTTCACGAGCTCAGGGTGCCAGGGCCACAGGTGCGGAGGGGAGCCCCAGGCTGCCTGCGGTCGAGGGAAGGCAGCTGAGAAACAGGAGAAGAACATCAGGTGTCTTGACCCTCGAGTCAGCCTTCAAGTTAAGAAGGGTGATGGTTGTTATATGTTCTATATTGTTGTTTTTGAAATTTATCTTTAGAATATTCTAAAAGGGCGACTTGAATTGGAATCAGAATTGCTGACCTACATTCAAGGTTAAGAATCCTTCCTCCAGGGGCCGGGAGTTAGCTCAGTGGTTCCAGCTCCTGTCATGGAAGCACAAGGACCCGGGTTCAATCCTGGTTAACCACATACCATATTGGGCGTGGAGACTCACCCCAGCAGCAGCCAGTACCACATACCACAGTGCCGGGCGTGGTGGCTCACGCCTGTAATCCCAGCACTCGGGAGGCAGAGGCAGGAGGTTTGCTGTGATGTGAGTTGGAGGCTGAGCTCAGGGCCAGCCTGAACCACAAAGCAAGACCCTGTCTCAAAAAAAAAAAAAAAAAACCTAAAAAAAAAAAAGAATCCTTCCTCCAAGAAAGGACTTAAAAAGCAATAGTAGCATCATTCAAAAGTTATGATGGGATAAATGTAAGAATTACAATTCATGATCACAACCACGTATTTGAAAATCACTGCAATAAGAAATGTGTGGCCTTATACAAACAAAATGATGAAATTTAAAGTCTGAGTGATAAAGCAGTACTTTCTGCAACTAGTGAAAGGGTGCCAGTTTGTCCTTCCACGATCTTTCAAAGTTGGTAAGATGAATTCTTTTCTTTGCCCTGGGAATTGAACCCAAGGCCTTTGTGCTACACTAAAACACAAGTCCTTTATTTTTATTTTTTCGTTTTCAGAGAAGTTCTTCCAGCACTGCCCAGGCTGCGCTCCAACTCGTGATACTTCTCTTTCAGCCTCCCCGAGTGCCAGCATGACCCCTGTACAGCAGCAGGACCGCCGCCTGATGCAAGGAGTCTAAAATTATAGGAAGCGTAACTGCGCCACAAGGTCAAAAAGTTGTGCAAAACATGGCGGAGAACTTAGAAAAGAGTGCGTTCACGAATTTTTCCTTTCCTGCACACGCACAACTCCAGCCCAGCTGTGTCTCACTCCCCTGAGCCAAACATCAGAGTCAGCACAGCGTGGGGAAGCTGCAGCCAAGGGCAGCACCTAAGGCCACCGTGCAAGCGGAGCTACAGAAAGGAAGAGAGCAGAATCCAGCTCCAGGACAAGGATCTGCAGCGGTCAGCTTTTGAGCACTGGCTTACCAGGGGCTCGCTAAGTAACGGAAGAGGAAGCTGACCTAGGCCAGCCTGTGCTCTGTCAGAGGCTGGGCAGCCTCCTCGGGCCGCAGGGAACTGAAAAGACGGACTGAGGGCTGCCTGAGGCTGCGGAAGCTGTGACGTCTCCCCATCCCGCTCCTTTCTTCAGGGAGTGGGTAATTTCCCACTGTGGCCCAGGCCGCTGTGCAGGTGAGACCGCTGCACCCTTTCACTCTCATCACACGCCTTCAAGCCCAGCTGGGACCTCCCCACTGCTCGACTCCAACGTGTTGCAGACAAGTAGCAGATCTTGTGGTTGCTCAGATCTCACAGAGAAGAAAAGTAAGTAAGGACCAGCTCTGGTGAAAAGCTGACTGAAGCTCATGGAGGACAACTCATTTTTTTAAAAAGCCCCATATATTGTCTTTCCTCTCTATCCAAGACATTCCTCAGACGCCTGCAATTATGGATACTGTTAAGTTCTTGCTGTACTTTATTTTTCATAATATATATATGTGTGTGTGTGTGTGTGTATATATATATATATATATATATATATATATATATATATATATATATGCATAATAGTTTAATTTGCATATTGGGCCAAATAAGAGATTAACAATAGCAACTAATAATAGAATATAACAATGTATGTAATAAAAATTACTTAAAATTATAAATTGCTTATGTTTTTTCTTCCATATAATATTCTTGGGCCATAACTGACCTTAGATAGCTAAATGTACAAAAGTGAAACCATAGTAGTTAAAAGAGGTCTACTGTAATGATAGGAAAATTTAAGTTCTGCACATGAAAAAAAGACTTTTGAGAATACAAGCTTTTATTTTAAAAAATAGTATATTAAGGAGAACCTGGAAAATCAACAAGAGAAAATAAGGAAAATCACAAGGCAAAAATACAGTTAATAATCTTAAGGGGAAGGAGGTGGCCTGTAAAGCAGCCCTCAGAAGCTACTAAGTGAACTGTAATGTCCTAGAAGAAAAAGAGAGAGAGAAAAAACAAAAGAAAGCCATCCCCAGAACAAAAAAAAAAAAATCTGAGTTTTCAGATAAAAAATGTACAATGAATTTCAGACAATGCTTTGAAGGAAGAGATACATTTTTAGGTGAGGTGACAAAACTCCTAAACTTCAAGAACACAGACAAATTTTGAAACCATCTAGATCAAAGTGTGGCTCAACCCTGAAAGAGCAATTATCTTAAAGGAAAATAAAATTCTATATACTTGAAAAATATTTGTCCTAGTGTATTTCAGACAAGAAAGAGAAAAACTCATATACTTCTATCAGTAGGAGCAGAACTAAGAGAAAGAAAAATATGTATAAAATTTTATGCAGCCATTTAAAACAATCATTGAAATGATTCTACAGTTACGGGGGAAAGGCACAGATATAAGATAAAACATCAAGATCTTATAAAATAAAATGGAAGATTATTAAACTGCCTGTGGTATGAGTAACACAATGTTTTACATGTAATGTAAAAATAGAAAAAATAAGCATAATGACAATCATGAGAATAATTAATAGGATTATTGGATTTTTTTCTGTTCTATAGACTTTCTGTAATGTAATGTCATAGTGATAACTTTTAAGTAATAGCTACTAGGGTTTTTTTTAAAAGAACATTTAAAAAATAATTAAAGTGAAAAAGTCACAGTCATAATCTATAGATACTAAAGAACAGTTCACATACAACACATAGCTTGCGAAGTAGGCCAGATTATGAATTATGAAATTCAGACCTAATACATCATTATCAACATTTAAGATAGTGTTATGTGGGGGAATGCCTTAACATTTTTTGGGGAAAGTGGGAGGTTAAATTATTCTTTTACTGTAGGAAGTAAAGTAGGCCTCAATGCCTTTCTTTACCTGTGTGGTTAGGCAGAATGACACTGAAGTTTTTATCCTAAAACTCAGAGTGGGGACCCACCCTGATTAGACATCTCAGTATAGAAGAAGAGCTCCTTATATGTGGAAGCTGGCCTGGCACTGGCAGGCAGGTCCTGGCATTGCAACAAGACAAGGTCAGACAAGGTCACTCTATTATTATGATAAAGTGAGACAACGGTGTCCACTCCATGATCACCTTTGAGCACAAACGAAAGTAAGATCACTGCGAAGACCACTGACCATCTCTCCACTTACGAGAGATGGCAGCTTCTTATCAGTCATGGCTTTAGTCACTGTTCTGTTTCTTCTGGTATCTAGACCAGAATCTAGATATCCAAGCCGAGTTACCTGAATTCCCAGTAACACCTACACCAGGACAACATCCTGCTTCTTCCAACTCTCCATCCAGTCACCTGAAACTCAAATCCTCTAGTACAAACTGCAGCCCTTCCTCCTGTGTGTCCCTCAATGCAGCAAGCCAGAAACTCACATCACCTGGGCTCGCGGGGTGCTCTGTGGGCTCAGCTGTGCAGCACTGATGAATGCACGGCATCTTTATTACTAGGTTTGGTCACCTTTAAGAGAAATAGTCAAAATTTAATGGGCAACTCAGAGTATTTCAGAGGTTCTTGCCCTTGCCGAAGCCATTGTTGACTATTAACTAGTACTTAGTGAAGACAACTCTTCGTTCATTAATATTTGTCAAAGCTGAACGGCCACAATACAAATATCCTGTTTAAAAAGCGTGCATCCTGCCCTTCCTCTCCCACCCATAAAATGTATCCCTCCATTTGAGTCGACTAAGAGTTCTGTCCCTGACTCCCACTACTGGGCATCTGTGGAGTTCCCCTGATGGATTAAACTTCTGCAAAATTGTGTGTGAATTTTCTTAAAATCTCCCCACTAGGAGAGGAGGAAGATGCCATTCATTCTAAAAAGCAGTTCAGAACTCCCCAGACAGATGTAGCCCTGTTGGTAATACCAGGAAGAATGATCCTTCTCCGGAGCAATCTGTTTGTTCCCATTTTAGATCCAAGGTGGCTTTCTAACTGCAGCACTTCCATATTCAAGTTGGCTTCTTGCGAAATGTGCCAGATCTGTGGTGAGACCAGTCTGTTTTCGGGTGTTTATTTCATCTGTGTTTCCCTTCTACACCTTTCTACTGAAAATGTATTATCCCTTCACATTTCAGGTACCTGCTGGGATGTTCTTATTTGGGTAGAATAAGAAAGAGAAAGAAAAATCAAGCTTGAATGAGTGGCATAAACTGTAAGGCAGAGAGGACATTTAGAAGGAGGGGAGGAGTAGGGAACTGGGTCCTGGCATAGCAGACTGAGGAAGGACCAAAGGACCAAGGCTGGAGTGGCGGGAGACCTGTGAGACTCAGGGCCAGAGGGCAGGAAGATGCATGTGACTGTCAAGTGGAGGTTGTGCTGGGGACAAGCCAAGGAGCAGAGCAGGAGGGGGATGGGAGGACACTGGAAACGAGAGTATCGTTCACCTTCACCTTTTTGTATCCAACAGACTCTAATACCCTTCTCTGAGCATTCTGAAGTTAGCAGTGAAGGAGGTAAAATGTGCTACATTAGTCTGCTAGGACTGTCATGAAATGCCAGAGTCTGCACGGCTTAAATGACAGCAATGTATTTATATTCAGTTCAGGTAGCTGGAAGCTCAAAATCAAGGTGTCAGTGCGGCTGACGCCTTCCACGGCCGGGCCCCTTGTCATGTCGATGGCGGTCTTCTCCCTGTGTCCCCATGCCATCCCGTGCGGGTCTGTGCCCAGCTCCGCTTTTATTGTAAGGGCACCAATCACACTGGTCAGGGTTCACCTCATGATCTCATTTACTTTAATTACTTCTTTAATGTCCTGCTGATCATAATCCTAAATATTGAAATCCCAAAGGATCAGAATCTCTGTTGTTCAAAATCACTAAAGTCTAATTATCTCTAAAGTCTAAAATCCAGAGGGCCGGGGACGTAGCTCAGTGGTTCTGGCACCTGTCTTGCAAGCGCAAGGACCTGGGGTTTGATCCCCGGTAACCACATAACAATACTGGGTGTGGAGACTCACACCCAGCAGCAACCAGTACCACATACCACAGTGCCGGGCATGGTGGCTAACTCCTGTAATCCCAGCACTCGGGAGGCAGAGGCAGGAGGATTGCTGTGATGTGAGTGGAGGCTGAGCTCAGGGCCAGCCTGAACTACAAAGCGAGACCCTGTCTCAAAAAACCTAAAAAAATATATATATATATACATATACATATTACATACATACATATATATACATGTATATATACATGTGAATATGTATATACATGTATATATATATACACACGTATATATATATATATACACACACACATGTATATATATATATATACATATATATATATATATATATATATATATATATATATATATA
>PVIR01040921.1:0-13037 GCA_004026965.1 Petromus typicus
TAGATTAAAATATTTCTTGCATTATAGTAGGAGTAATAGATAAGGTACTTATAATAAAGAATAATGAAATTGGTAGAATAAGAATATTCTTTCTGTTAATTGGTATACACTATTAGAGAAATCATTTCAAAACTCTAAAAATGAATTTTCATGTTTATAGATATAATACAATTTTTCAAAAATATTAACCTGTCATAAAGATGAAAATACATGAGTAATTGTACATTATATGGAGAAATAAGTACAACTATATGGGTACCATAAAATAGTGAAAATTGATAGGGTAAAGACATAAACCGCTACTTACTTTTGTATAGAAATAACCATTTCAACCACTAAAAAGAAGAAAAAAATTTAAAAGTATAATAGACTATGCAGTCCATCTGGTACACTCGATTCCACTGCAGAAAAAGCCTATGCTAGTTCTCTGCTCATTGGTGTTCCTTGTGCAGTTTTTCAATCATGTATGTTTGTACATGTCTAAATCACTGGGGATAATTGCGATAAATACAAGTGTCATCTGTCTTCGTGTATTGAGAAACTGTAGTCAGGAAAGACATTTTTATTTTCTTTAAATTGACCACTTTCAATTAGACATTTCTACATTATTTCAATATAAATCATGTGTTGTTGATATTAAAATGCTCTCGGATTTTGTCTAAGTTCACAAAAGCTGGATCTGGCAGTGTAATTCAGTAATGCCATGCCTGCCTGGCAAGCACAAGGTCCTGAGCTCAATTCATGCCACCAGTAAAAAGGAGTGGCAACAGTTTGCATCACATTAAAGATGATTTAGTCTGTTAATGTCACATTCTTTTCCCTTCATTATTTACCCCTACACCTTCTTTCTTTTTAAATATTTTCCATTTCACACCAATAGAAAATAGAATTTTTTAAAAAGGTGATATAGTCTATAGTGCAGTCACAGATACCTACTTAATTTAACAACTTAAAGTATCTTCCACCTTCCAGCAGGTGAGGGCTCTGCTCCACGTTGTTGGAATTAATATTCTGGAACCTGCTATTTCAGATAATTTTCTATCTGGAATAATGTTGTTGACTTTCATCTAAAAAAGGCAATAACAACAAAAACATGCATTGAATCTTTAAGGTTCTGCCCAGGAAAGACGATGGTTTTTCTATTTGAATTTTATTAATTGTGTCAAATCTCATGGTGCTGTTATTGACCAAGAAAAGATAAACAAATATTGTATATTACCCCTGGAACTTTAATGTCTTATTCAATGTTCAAACCATTGACCAACATGTTTCCTGCTACAAGTGTTTGAAATCACCAGTTTGTGTTGTGTGTTAGAAGTCTCCTTTTGGGGAGCTTGTGAGGTCCTAGTTCTGTCACTATATATCACTTTGAAGCCAATCTATTCTCATGTTTGTCAAAAAAAGAAAAGAGAAATGTGATAAAGACTAAATGCAACGTGAGATATTTCATTGCCTTCTATTAAACTATATATTAAGATTTTCAAATACATAAATAAAGTCACTTCTCATTATTTTTGTAAGTATAATTTTCATAAAGTTTTAATGTTTACTTGTAGTAGTTTATTAAATATTTTAAATAATCCACTTTAATAACGGTATTAAGTATCTGTGAGTATAAACTAGATATATACAAAAGTCTTTGGATCTCTGATAATTTGTAATTATTTCTGGGCTGAACATGCGTAACAATTGGTGCTCTTGACTGTTTTAAAAGAAATACAAATTTTAATACTTAGATTACATTAACAGACTATTATCCAAAAATAAATATTTTGCTACTGAACAATGCCAGTATTTTGAATTCAGTTATTTTTGTATGCTAATGATTTAATATTTTATTTCTTCAAGACATATATCTGAGTTTACTTCAATGGTTCATTTTCATGTTTTTGTCAAGCCAGGTGGAACTCTCCTCAAATTACAGCTCTAACACTTGCTATATGTGGGGCCCTGAAAAAGTCACTTAACTTCTCTGTTCCATTTTTTTAATTTATAAAACTTAAATGATACTGTATTTATAAAGTTTTTATGAGGATATGGATATATAAAACTTCTGCATACATTCTGATAGATAGTACATAGCCAATTTTTTTAGTAATCTGAACTAATAACAGGTGTAGTGACTACCCCAGAAAGTATGTGTGGAAGGAATATTGTTCCATTAAGTCAGAAGTAGTATACGTAGAAAACGAATCTTTTGGTGGTTTTTGAATCAGACATATAATTTGCCACCAATTCTGACTATGGAGCTTTCTTGACTGTCTACCCACATATCTGATAAATACAAAATACAACAATCATACATGTGGAAAATCTGCTTGGTAATTGTTGTATTTCATAAAACAGTACTATAGAAGAATACTACCATGAACTTCACTCAAGTTTCACATTATTATAAATTTTCTTTATCTGGTCACCCAATATCATTGGCTTTTACTTCTCTTCCAGTTCAAATTAAGAATGAGAATAGATATTGGTTGCTCCAATATATATAAGTGAAGATTATACAACTAACATTTGTGTGGAAGAATTCCCTTTACTTCCTGTCTTCATGCATTCCTAACCCAAACTATTGTATACTTAATATAGTGTATCTACAGAACATTAAAACCTATGACATTCTGGATCATGGAATGTCTACATACATAGAACATGAGTGTATAATGGAGGTAATTGAATCTGTAACTTAATTTCATAAATGAGAAATAACCTATTGGGTTAACTCACTGAGAGATAGAGATTTAAGTTCCATACTGACCCTCACTAATCCTAGTAATGGCACCGATTCTGGGATGAATGGGATGCTTATTGTTGTAAGGATCTAATATTAAATAATGTCCATCCGAGACACAAATAACATACTCTGCTGATTCTCACCACAGTAGGACAATCTATTCAGAACAATATTGACATTACAGCCTTTTTACATTGGCAACATCCTTTGAATTTAGTAAAGCCTTTCAAAGCTTTCAGTTTTCAATTACTCTTTATCTTTTCTAAAAGGCAATATGTTTTAAGTAAAGCAGGTTAAATTAGCCTTTCCTACTTTTCTCTTCCATCCTCGCCAAGGCAACAAATATGTAGTTGAAATTCATTCTCATGCGTGTGTAAGGCTTAGAAAGATTAGAGGATAATAGAGTCCAAATAAGGGGCTTTTGTACATTAATCCAGCTAGAGTTGAAGTTAGAAAACGTATCAACTTGTGAGCTATTGAGCATAATATTTAGCCAGTTAGGTTTGGAAGGATTGCATAATACTTGGAAAGACATGTGGGCTAAAGTGGATTAAGAACTCATTTGCTTCGGCCATCTGGTATACTCGCTTCCACTGCAGAAAAAGCCTATGCTAGTTCTCTGCTTATTGTTGTTCCTTGTGCAAAGTTTTTCAATTATGTATATTTGTACATGTCTAAGTCACTGGGGATAATTGCGATAAATACAAGTGTCATCTATCTTCATGCATTGAGAAAATGTAGTCAGGAAAGACATTAAGGCCTATTATTTTGCATGAAATACACAAGCTTTTACACACAGAGGTGAAGTATCTATAAACAAGGGATATCACACCAAGGGTGTATTGATTGTTTCAATGTTTAAGACTTTGGACTTGAAACTGCAAAGTGGCCGTATCAAGAAGTAAAGGAAAAATGGCATAGACTGGAGCAAGAAACAGATTAAGGGATCTAAGCACAAAAGTATAGAGAAAGAGAGAACCTTGAGACAGTGAACTGGTTTGTTTTTACTCCTCAGAAATATCTCACAGATGGACACTTATGTTAGTTTTCACTACTTGTAGTTGAAAGTCTAATCAATGTATCACTTCAAGCATTAACAACTATATATGTCAGTGTGTGTGTGTGTGTGTGTGTGTGTGTGTGTGTGTGTGTGTGTATGTATCCTGCCTTTTGACTATTCCTAGCATAATATCTTTCACTAAATGTGAAGATGAATATTGGTGGAGGAAATTTGATGATTGTTTTAAATAAACTCATTTTAAAAATATGATCAGAAGTTAAAATAGTGTACAATACTGTCACATCAAGTACATCATGCTTATCTAACGCAGTCTTTTTTATTTTACAAGACATTTAGTTTACAGCCTGTCTCCTCAAATTTTTATCTTTGTCTTAGCTAATAACCTCGTGTATCCTTTGAGAATAAAAGCTGTGATTAGAAAACTATTGCAGTTTTAAAATTTAAATCCTGCCAACTTGCCAGTATTTATGCACATCACTACCTTTTCCATGTTATGGAAAACCATATTCTTTTTTTGCTATTGTTTTAATTCAAGTCTTTATTGGTACATTAGGAATACACATTATCATCGCATTCAACATTAAGAGTTTGTACCACATTGTGACACAACTTGATTCTCACTTTTTCCCCTTCCACTATCCACCCTGAAACCATACACCCTATATACGTAAGCTTTGTTTACTTTTTTTTTTTATTACTATCACAATCTTTTCCCCCTTGTTATTTACACCTACACTCTGTTAAGCCCTAAGTTGTCACAATATCTAATATGTTTAGGCATACTCAGGGTCTTCATCCTTTTATGAAGCTGACTAATGGGCATCTCTATGGATGTACGAATGTATCCTAAAGCTAATAACTATGTAAACGAGCTAAAGCAGGATAATCTTTTCTTTCAGTTGCTCAATTGTATTATTTTATTTCTGTTTCAGAGGTTTCACTATGGCTATTCCCTTCTGCTTTTAGTAATAATTTGCATACCTTTTCATAAATATTCCTCATCAGAATTCCCATCTCAGCTCCATGTTGGACTCATTCTGAAAATTCTCACCAAGCACTTAACCAAAAAGTATGATTGTCTTAGCATATGCTTGCATTCTATTGTAATATTGTTCTATTGAAATAATACAATTAATCACTACTTAATGTTACAATTTTTATGTAGGGATTTTTTGTTGCTTCCAATCTGGGCTTATTAGGCTGCAAAATTCATTAATGTAGAAATTATATTTTTCTAGAATATTTGTGCACTAAATATGTATAAGTTGGCTAGTATAAAATGAATCCATAATATTTATACTTACAGCTCTTTTTCTGGACAGTAAAAACACTAAAGCTTATTTAAGTTTTCTTTGATGGAAATGAAAATTTTAAGAGTGTAAATCATTTAGCAAATATAGGTAATTTCTATGTATTATTTTGAGATAATATCATTGCAGATTTATTTGGATTTCAGTTAAATATTTGATAGATTTAAAGTACATATGTAGATAGTCCTCACTGAATGACTAGAATATGTTGGTGGGACTAGGTTGTTAAATTCTTTGATCACTACATGAGGAATTGTGTATAGTACCTGAAATATAATATTCAGAAGAAAGAAATGAGCAAAGGAAACTTCAACAATGATTCCAAGAGTCACTAACTCTTGTATGTAGTACTGTAACGTTTTATGCTACATAAAATACAGTACTGTACTATATAGTAAATAGAAAAAATACAGCACTGTATAAAAAGATCCACTGTACAAAAGAGTATCAACTTTATTTATTTATTTTTTTTGACAGGGTCTCGCTTTGTAGTTCAGGCTGGCCCTGAGCTCAGCCTCAAACTCACATCACAGCAATCCTCCTGCATTTGCCTCCCCAGTGCTGGGATGACAGGCGTGAGCCACCACACCTGGCACTGTAGTATGTGGTACTGGTTGCTGCTGGGTGTGAGTCTCCATGCCCGGTATTGTATGTGGTTAACCGGGGAATCAAATCTGGGTCTCTACACTACAGGTGCTGTAACCACTGAGCTAAATACCAGGCCCAAATGTATCAAATTTCTATAAACAAGGTGAACAGAATTGTACAAAAAACCATGTGAGCTGTAAGTTCAACTAGACAGCTATAAGTTCAGAGCATGCTTCTGTTGTAAGTTTGAAAGTCATTAAACAGGTCTGATTAGTGGTTTTCTCTCTGCGAAGTCAAGAAAAAATGATAATATGAAAGACTCATTTCTTATTTTCATATTCAGAACTATATCTTGTTTGTTTGGGCAGGTGGGATTTAGTAACATACAGACTTATCCTTTATACTTTAGGTATTCTCTTCATTGTACTCTTTATCTATTAACAGACAAATTCAGTATAAGAGATATTATTAAATAGGAAGAAAATATGCAGCAAGAAAAGGGAAAGAGTGGGTAGGGGAAAGTAAAAAAAGCAAAAAACTTGATAATACAAAAAAGAAACCAGGGCTGGGGATTTAGCTTTGTGGTTTCGGTGCCTGCCTTGTAAGCACAAGGGCCCAGGTTCGATCCAGAATATCACATACAACAATGCTGAGCTTGCAGCTTCATGCCCACCAACAATCAGAAACACATACCACAGTGCTGGGCATGGTGGCTCATGCCTGTAATCCCAGCACTCTGGAGGCAGAAGCAAGAGGATTGCTGTGATATGAGTTTGAAGCTGAGATCAGGGCCAGCCTGAATTACAAAAGTGAGATCCTGTTTCAAAAACAAACAAACAAACAAACAAACAAACAAAAAAAACCCCAATTTGTGTATATAAGGGGTGAGGATTGTAGGGAGGGCTGGAAAAGGGGAAAAATGAAAATGAAGATACGTCAGGTACAGGTGCAAGTTCTCAATGTTGAATGTGATCATATGGTATATATGAAATGTATCAATAAAATCCATTACAAAACATAGATTTTGTCATATGATATTAATGTGAATCTGAACTGGAAAGAAGAGTAGTGAACTGATTTTTGAGTGTAGGTAAAGTTGTACAACATCTTCATTAATATAATTATTATGACCATTTTATTGACTCATTTTGAAACAACGCTGTGAATTTAAAGAGTCAACAAACTTTTTTAAATAAAATGATAAAACTGTAATTTACCAAATAAACAAAAGAAGCTATTGAATTGCTCAGAAATAAGTTGAATTGCCAATTTACCCTTGAGGAATTATTTGAATATGACCCACAAATATGTTTAAAGAGTGTTTGAAAGCTTTAAATTTATCAAGATCCAAAATTTCACAGATATCCCTTCTCTACCCCTTACTTTTTGTTCTAAAAATTTTAATCTTTGGTCATTCAACTAATCACATACAAAAGGACACAGGTGCTGAAATCCAGCTGCTGAAAGCTGCCATCAAGTATCATTGTCTTTTAAATAGTTTTAAGAATTATTTGGCATGCCTACAACAAAAGCTTACCTTCTGTATTGCTGTGTAAAAGAAATGCTTCAGTTTCCCTGTCTTCTTTGTTATAATGCTTTGTACTACTAATGTGCTAGACAGTTTTAATTTAAATATACCTTTCTCTGACTCCTCAATATTTGCTGATATTGCACTTTCTCAGAGGACAAGAGAGTCTCATAGTTTTTCACCATCATAGCAGTGACAGAATAAAAATTTGAATAGTTTTGTCATATTCCAGCTTCTGTGACTACAAAGACTATGAAAGTGATTCCTCTTTGAGCTTATGTGCCATTATTATTCTTGATTTGGGCAGGACTTATATAGGGTATTACACAGTAGAATTTACAGAAATATAACAAAGTATTATGCTAAAATTAATTATACTGAATGTGAAAGAAACAAGTTTTTCATCTAATGAATGTTTTGTCTTTGTATACATTATGATCAGATTCATCATTGAGAATTTGTACCTGTCCATGGTATATCTTGATGTTTATGTTTCCCATTACCCTGCCCTCCCTTCAGACCCTCCAGTCCCCCATATACATAATCTTTGCTGTCAATTTTTTCTTTTTTACCTTCAAATATTTCCTTGACTTTATTTGTTTTCCTCCAACCCCCTCTTTAGTTTTCCTTCCACTTTGAACTTTATCTTCCTATTTCATAATAGTTATTGTTCAGGGCTGGCGAGTTAGCTCAGTGGTTCCGGTGACGTCTTGCAAGCGCAAGGACCTGGGTTCGATTCCCTGGTAACCACATACAATACTGGGCGTGGAGACTCACGCCTAGCAGCAACTAGTACCACATACCACAGTGCCGGGCGTGGTGGCTCACACCTGTAATCCCAGCACTCGGGAGGCAGAGGCAGGAGGATTGCTGTGATGTGAGTTTGAGGCTGAGCTCAGGGTCAGCCTGAACCACAAAGCGAGACCCTGTCTCAAAAAACCTAAAAAAAAAAAAAAAAAAAAAAAAAAAAAGTTATTGTTCATTTTGGACCTTTAGTTTTTCACATGAGAAATGATATAATATTTACACATTTGTGTCCTATTTATTTCACTTATAATTATGGCCTTGATGTGCATCCACTTAGCTATAAATGTCTCTAACTCATCATTCATTACTACATGGAATTTATTACAGTTTTATTTTTTGTTTAAGTAGTATCTTTCTCCTTTACTCAACAGTAAGCTTTATGATGGTCAGGTTTTACTGTCATTCAGAGTTTTTATTTTTCAAAATTTTACATTTTTTCTACACATAATGATCACGTTCATCATGAAGTATTGTTTCTAGTCAGAGTCTTCGAATCTATTCAAACCATAGGGTGAATACTAAGTACACATTTATTATTTTAAGAAACGTGGAAATTTTTCACACTGAAATATTAATATTTTCCTCTATATTCTCATATAAATGATAAATGTTTATTTAGTGCATCATTAGACATGAAAAGTTCAAAGCCTATAGGTTTCAGAAAAATTTAAGACACACATCTGTTTCATTGCAATTTTTTCACACCTAAATGGCACTAATCACTTTTTAAGAAATATCCAGCCAACTTACTGAATATACATTTATTTATAAGAATGATGGTCATTAGAACTACTTGTAATAACACAGGCTGTTATGTTGGTAAATGAAGTTATATTTAACTTTATCCAAGTTTTAATGGTTAGCATATCAGCCTAAACATTGGTTGAAATTTATGGTTGCTAAAAATGGCAACTTCATTGTATTCTATATTTTATTCATGATGAAAATATATTTAAAATCCAGGAATATAGTATGCAAATTATAGTTTGCCATTATAGAGAGTGTATATCTATACCAATGATATTAACAAAGCCAGAAACTTTTTAAGAAAGACTTAAATATCAGATTTAACCATCTGCTCTTCAGTATTCTAATGATTTGAAACTCTATTTCCTAAAGCAGCTTATTTTACTTGTGTGGTTCTTAAATTCTTTCAGGATCAAAAATTATTCTCTAGTTCTCTATATCTATTTATCTTATCAATAATAAATATAATGGAGCCAGAAATATTTGTATCTGCTTTACTCAAATATGTGACAGTTTGACGGTATCAAAACGTCTGGGAAAATTTGTATTACATTAACAGTTTGTACTTTTTCACTGATATTGTGAATAATTAAAATATAATACTAGAAAAATAAAATACATGTGAAGTGATATTGATAATTATTATAACAGAACTAGCTTGAGTTATCTTAGTGTTGGTCAAGGCAGAGACTAAGGTAGGGACAAAGAGCACACTCCTGGGTCCCCACTCATTCCACATATGAAATTTTATTAATGCTCTTTTTCAGAGACAGTCAGGGACTCAAAACTGGTTCTTACTAACAGATGACTTTTCACTTAGTCCTATATAGGTAAATCACAGCAGATCAAAGCTTGAGTTTATTTCACGTATCTTTACTAAAGTACTTTAAAGTTATGTTTGTCATTTAGGAAAGTCGACAAAACAAGACTTTTTATCTCTAAGTTTACCAGATGCTGTGGCGTAGTGTCTAGATATCCCCCACGAAGTCCCATATGGTCACTGTTGGGGCTTTTCAGAGAATACGATGCTGGAATTGATTCATAGTGTGATGTTAAAATTAGGAGTGTGAGTCCTACCCACACTTAGAGTAAAACGTAAGAGACAGAAAGTGAGCTGCTGTTGCAGTTGCTTGTTGCTTGTAAATGGCTGCTTGCTGCCTTTTTGCTTTCTGCCTGCCATAAAGAGTTCCTCCTCCATGATGCCCCCCTTTTAGTCCATCTTGTCTTGGAGCTGGCTAACTATGAACTGAAACCTGTATAACTGTCAGCCAAATCAGCCATTCCTGCTTTAACTTTGTGTGTTGAATATTTTGCTTCAGCAACAAGAAAAGTAACAAAGACGAATTGATAACAGAGAGGGAAAGCTCATTGCTGCTATTCTATCTGACCATGTGGCTCAAAGGTCTTTGGAACTAACTTATGGGAAGAACTTAGAAGAGTTCAGAGATGCCAGCTGAAAACGCAGCACCATAACGCCTTAAGCTGTACCTGATTGGAGATTCTCATCGAGTTCAAAATGCTGATAAAAATGCTGCTTGGAAAGGCTAAAGTCAACAGGTTTTTGCTGGGAAAAAAGACTGCATTGACTTTTGAACTCTTGACAGTGTGTATTATGCCTTCACAGAAAATGTGTCTGCATTTCTCTCATGTCCAGAGACTTTGGCTGAGACTGAGATTACGGGTGGTGGACTAAGTTATCTGGAAGAAGAAATTTCAAGCTATTCTAATGTTGAGCCCATGGCATGGTTAGTGCTGGAAGCTTTTAGCCAGATTTATGGTGAGAATCAAAAGCAATCAGAAAAATGATTTAAAACATTTTAAGTTTGTCCAAAAATGAAGCTCTGATAAATATGCAATCAGCAAAGATGGAAAACAGGGAAATTGGAAGCTGAAAATATTAGATTAAAAAGCCAAGTATTTTATAATAGAACAAACAAAAAAAAAAGATGGCCTGAGGACATCAGAAGAAACAGCAGGATTCAAGCCCTTGTATCCACATAACTGCAAAAGAGAAACATCTTGCTGTCAGAAGAGAGCCCAGAGCCCAAAGTTTCAAAATGGCAGCAGTTGTTGTTCCTCACATTTAGTTCATAGGCACTTAACCCCTACAGCTAAGAGAGAAGGAAGCCTGGCTCCTGCTCCAGCTGGTGGCACATATTGTTGTTATCCATGTGGTGCTAGTTTTAGGTGTGTGAGGAATTCAAGAGTTGTGGGGTCAGGAAGGCTTTCACCTACATTTCAGAAGAAAGCCTTAGAGCAGGCAATGTACACTTGAGGAAGCAGTGATTGAGGCTATGATATGAAGGCAAAGGTGCAGTGAAGATCTCAGAACTTTTAAGAGGTGGATTCACCCAGGCCCTTTGGGGTTCACATCTTGCTACAGATTGCCTCGGGTGCTGACATGGAACAATAGGACTTAATGCTTGTGCTGGTGAATTTGGGGTTTTCTTTGGTCCCATTGGTTTGAATTCCATTGTTTGTACCTTTTGTTCTGGTAGAATTCATCTGTGCCATTGTATGTTGGGAGTGTTTAATTTTGTCTTCATATATACAGGGGCTCACAGCTAAGAATTTTCCTTGAATCTCAGAGGAGACTGTAGATTTGGACCTCTGGGCAATTCCAACTGTGATAGTTTGTATCTAAATGTCCCTTCAAATTCTCACGTGGTCACAGGGGGCTGAATCAATAGTGTGTGACTCTAGGAGTAAGAGTGTGTGATTATCAAATAACTACAAGTGTGTAATTAGTTTGGCTCCCTTTTCCCCAATCTTAGGAGTCTGAATAAGATAAAAGGAGCAAAAAGACATTGTTAAGTTCTCTTGCTGCTTTTGCTACCTTCTGCCTGCCATGAACTGTTTCTACTTCTGGAAGGCCTATTTGCCATGCCACCCTTTCCTGGAGCCAGCCAATTATGGGCTGAAACAGCTACAAATTGAGAAGTAAATAAATTTTCTTCCCTTTAACTTTGGATATCAGATATTCTGTCTCAGCAGTGTCAGAAAAATGAGTAACATCCTGAAACTGTTACGAATTTGGCAGGTGTTAGAGACTAATTAAATGTCTTTTGCATAAAGAGTTGTACATGTGTCTTTGGAGGGTCAGGGGCTCAGTGTGATAGTTTTTATCTAGATGTTTCCACAAAGTGTCTTGAGGTTATTGGTGGGGCTTTTCAGAGATGGCTGGATTTAGAGTGTGTGATATTGCGATCAAGGATGCAGTGCTGGAAATGACTGATACTGTGATGTTAGGAAAATTGTGAGTGTTGTCCACCTTTGAGGGAAAATACAACAGACAGAAAATGGGCTGTTTCATTCGTAACTGTCTGCTTGTTTCCTTTCTGTCTTCTGCCTGCCAGGAACTGTTCTTCTCTGTGACAACTCTCTGTCTTGCCAACCTACCTTGGAGTCAGACAACTATGAAATGAAGCCTCTACCAAATGTAAGCCAAATCACTTTCTTCCTTGAACTTTTGGAGTTATTTTGTGTCAAAAATGAGAAAATAACCAAGACAGTAGCCTATCTTATATCCTTTCAAGCCAGGAGATAATGAACTAGAAGATGCTGAAAACCAAGGGAATTTAGTTATGTGAAAAATCTGCCGTCTCTCTAAACCTAGGATCTTTTCAAATTCTAACAGAGCTTCACATGACTGAGGCTGCCCCAAACAGAAGGAATCATTTCACAGGAACCAAGTTAACCCCCAGGTTGTAAGGTTTCTCCAGAAACATAGAAACCAGAGCTGACATAAAAATTGAGCAGATTCTGAATGGGTTTAACTCGGCTAATCCTTGCAAACTGGTTGCCTGTTTTGTGGGTGGAGCAGTCTGATACCCTTCTGAAATCCTTTCTCCATCTTCTCATTTATTCTCCTTCATTAAAGGCTGATATGATATTTATCAGCTTCTAAAGTCTCTTATCAGTTTATATTATTTTTCTATGACATTTTAGTACAAATTCATACTTTACTTTTAATTTTTCCATATGAATAAGGAAAGGACCCATACTAATGGGTGGCATTATTAGCAAAGAAACTACCATTATTAGTTTTCTATTTATTTAGCATTTCTACTATTGTTAAAATCAGTATACAATAAAAATTAGCAATGGTAAAATGAATTCTAGTTAATTAGATTATTATTGACTAATATCTTACATATGAAATTCATTGATTTATTTTATTTTAGTTGTTTTAAAAAATTTATACTTAACAATTATATATATTTATGAGGTATTATGTATTGAGTCATATATACTTTGAATCATGATCAGATGACAATAACTATCATATTCATCACTGTAAGA
>PVIR01040922.1:0-13183 GCA_004026965.1 Petromus typicus
ATGGAAATGTAATTCCATTTCCCTCAGAAGAATACAATTGAGAATTGTAATGATGATGAGGTATCATTTCTCCCCCCCGGGGCGATTGTCTTTTCTCCCCTCTCCTTGGCTTTCTTTACGTTTCTGGCAAGACCTCTCAGTTCAACTTTCCATATGATCAAATCTTCCGGGTAATCTGTGAGTAGATTCTGTGCCCTGCCGGGTTCTCTGTGCTGGAGAATCCATCTGCTCTTCTTTTAAACTCTCTCTTGTGTTAGACGGAATCACTGATTCCTCAAATTGATGCCTGCTTCCTGGTGCACCCACGATTTTGGTGGAGCACATCCTCCAGTAACTCCCGCAGAACGTGGGGTAGGAGAGGACATTTGTGCACCATGCTATGCTGCGAATGTCTTTACTTCCTCCGCACATTGACAGTATTTGAAACTCCTCCCCCCACGCTGAGGATAGGACCCAGGGCTTTGTCTGTGCTAAGCACGTGCTCTATCACTGAGCTGCACCCCAGGCTTCTTTCTTTCTTTCTCTTTCTCTCTTTCCTTTTTGTTGTGGTCCTAAGTATTGAATCCATGCCCTTTGCACTGAGCTATATCCTCAACCCATTTCTAAATTTTTTGAGAAAGTGTCTCAGAAAGTTGCCCAGGCTGGGCTGGAACTTGCAATCCTGCCTCCGCCTCCTAAGTGCTGGGATCACAAGTGTATACTATCACGTCTTGTGGGTCACTAGAATATCCTGTCACAGGACACCACGCTGTATTGTTGATTTCCCTTCCTGCCTCACACACGCATGCATGCGTGTGCATGTGTGCGTATGTGCATGTGTGCACGTGTGGCACTGGAGGACCAGGCCTCCTGCGTGCAGGATGGAAGAGGCACCAGAGGCAAGGTGGCTGTCCCCATGCAGCGGGGGAACTGTGACACAGAGAAGGAGGTCCCGTGAGAAAGTGCTGCTCTCTCGAAGCCTTTGTTTTCTTTAGGGCGTGTGATTGATCGAGGGCCGGGAAGGGTTTCCAGGGAGGATTTATTTTGCGGGGCCCGGGAATGGCCTGGAGGACAGGAACATTTCCGGGATGGCTGGAAACTGGACACAGTGGACAGATGGACACAAGCGCAGGCTGGGTTGGAGCTGGTGCCCTAATGTAGCACTGACTTCCTTCTTTCCTTTTTTGTTTTCTTTTCTCTTTCTGTCTCTTTCTTTCTTTCCTTCCTTTCTTTTTTGTGGTGAGGATGACGCTCAGGACCTTGTTCATGTATGGGACTGATAATATTATTGATAATATCTATTATTGATAATATCCTCAGGTATTATGTTTCTTCAGTTTTATTTTATATTTTTTAAAAAGCTGCCTTTGTGGCTCAAGCTTGTAATTCCAGCACTTGGGAGGCTGAGGCAGGAGGATCACTGTGTGTTTGAGGCCACCCTGGACTAAATAGTGAGACCCTATCTCAAAAAACAAAAGCAAGAACATCAAAACAGAAAGTGAAGCCAGGGCCTCATTGCAGCTCCCGACTGCAGTGTTGTCAGGTGGTCTCACACACACAGCCCCCATCCCTGTACTGCTCTGGGGTACAGGGACAGGAGAGCGTGTGTTAGGAAGGAGATGGTGAGGACAGGAGAAAAGCTGAAGGAGGCCAAGTACAGGACAAGTTAGGGGGCCCCTGAGCCAGGGGGACCCTGGGGACATCACATCCTGCAGAGGTGACTGGATTCTGCACTGAGGGCAAAGACCCAGCTGCCCAAGGAGCCAAGGGGAGAAGAGTTAGGGCCAGCAATCCAGGTACGTTGCCTTTTTTTCTTTTTTAAGGTTTTTCATGTTTTTGAGACAGGGTCTTGCTATGTGGTCCATCCTGGCCTTGAATTCACTATGTAGCTCAGGATGGTGTAGAACTCCTGGAGATCCTCCTGCTTCAGCCTCCCAAGTGCAGGGGTGACAGATGGCCTGAGTCAGGATCTCCCTGAAGGAAGAACCATCAGAGGCCATAGTCTCTGTGTGTGTGTGTGTTTGGGGTGTGTGTGTGGGGGGGTCAGCTTCGGAATCAAAATTAGGAGAGCAAGCAGGGTATGGTGAGCACACCTGTAATTTCGGCACTGCAGAGGCTGAGGCAGGAAGATGTCAAGTTAGAGCCCAGCCTGGGCATTGTAGCTACTCAGCAAGACTCCATCTCAAAATAAAAAGTAAAAAAAGTTTAGGGACAGAGCTCAGTGCACAGGCCCTAGGTTCAGTCTCCAATACAGCAGACATAACAAGAAAGTAAAGTAAAAATAGGGCCTCCACAGCCCACCTGCCCTTGTGAGCCAATAAAGATCCCTGTGGGATGTCACTTCAGAGAACCTGTGGTTTAATAGCCTAGATACACGAAACCCACAGCCCCTGTTCTGCTCCTGGCTCCACCCTTATCCTGTCTGTCCCTCAGGCTCATTTCCTTCAGCACCTTGTAAAGCACAGACTGGCCTTGAACTCTTGATGATCCTCCTGCCTCAGCCTTCACCTTCTGAGTGTCCAGATTACAGTTGGGTACTGCTACAGCCAGATTTTATTTATTGGTTTGTTTATTTATTTATTTTTGAGCTAGGTTCTCGCTTTTGTAGTTCAGGCAGGTCCTGAACTCACTATGAAGCCCAAGCAAGCCTCAAACTGATAGCAATCCTCCTACCTCTGCCTCCGGAGTGCTGGGATTACAGGTGTGAGCCACCACACCAGGCACTGCGGTATGTGGTACCGGGGATCGAACTCAGGACCTTGTGCTTTGCCAGGCAGACACTGGAACCACGGAGCTAAATCCCCAGCCCCAGATCTTTTTATTTTGAGACAGGATCTCAGTAATTTGCTGAGTTGCCCAGGTGAGGTTTGAACATGCAACCTTCCTGCCTCAGCCTCCCAGAGTGCTGGAATGACAGGTGTGTGCCATCGTTCCCTGTTTGGATGTGACTTTTGAATAAAGACCTGATGGCTAGGAAGAAGCTGGCAGAAGAGAAACAGGTTTGACTGAGTGAGCAGCTAGGAGGAGGAGGCCCTAGGACGCTGGCACCTGGGAGCACTGGGGAGAAGAGGGGTGGTGGGCATTGCTGCCTTCCGCCCTTACCCAGTCCTCATCGGCCCTCACCCTCAGATCCCCTCAGCTGGCCACTGGAGGCCACCCTTTCTGAGGCTTCCACGGTCACCTTATTGTCATCATGTAGTTCTTACTGAGCTCTACCCGTCCCTCAAAGCTACACTACAGAGTTTCCTGGGGTGAACCTGACTCATCTTCCAAGTCACCGCATTCATTCTTTTATACTGGGCTAACACTTGTTTTTCTTTTTCTTTGCACGTGTGTGATGTTTTTTCTGTTCTACATTTACTTTTGCAGTCTTCATAGTTAAAGGATTTCTTTAAAAAAAAAAAAAAGTATGGGGCCGGGGAGTTAGCTCAGTGGTTCCAGCGCCTGTCTTGCAGGTGCAAGGGCCTGGGTTCGATTCCCCGGTAACCACATAACAATACTGGGTGTGGAGACCCACACCCAGCTGCAACCAGTACCACATACCACAGTGCCGGGCGTGGTGGCTCACGCCTGTCATCCCAGCACTCGGGAGGCAGAGGCAGGAGGATTGTGATGTGAGTTTGAGGCTGAGCTCAGGGCCAGCCTGAACCACAAAAGTGAGACCCTGTCTCAAAAAACCTTAAAAAAAAAAAAAATGTGTTTTTTCGCTTGTTTTGGAGCAGTCTTACTTTGTAGTTCAGGCTGGCCCTGAACTCCTTATGTAGACCAGGCCAGCCTCAAACTCACAGCAATCCTCCTGCCTCTGCCTCCCAAGTGCTGGGATTACAGGTGTGAGCCACCATGGCTGGCACTGTGGTGTGCTGTACTGGAACGGGGAGACCTTGGGTTTGCCAGGCAGACACCAGAATTACTGAGCTAAAGCCCTGGCCCAAAGTGTAAGTGTTTTAAAACAAGGCCTTGCTACATATCCCAGGCTAGCCTTGGATTTGACCTAATCCTCCTGCCTCAGCCTCCCAGGTGCTGCAATGACAAGCCTGCACCACCACACAGGCTTTTTATTTTTCCAGTACTGGGGATTGAACTCAGGACCTTCCACTTGCTAGGCAGGCGCAGCACCGCTGAGCTATATCCCCGGGCCACACCAGACTTTTAAAAAAATTAAAGATTCATTCCATTTGTTGAGGGTATTCCAGCCCACTTTGCCCGGAAGTAACGTGCACAGACAGTGCCGCAGCTTGTTGGGGGTGCAGGGGGTGGAGGGGTGGGGACGACGACGAAGACGACGGAAAAACAGCAAGTCACAGACACATTTGGCCCCAACTGAGGTTTGTTCTGGGTGGGTAGCCCGCCTAGGGACGCCCCCAGCCTCTAGATTCGTCCCTCTCTCTTCTCCCAGTCAAATCCTATTTTGCACTTAAGGAAACTGAGGCCCACTGAAGCGGGCTTGCGTGGGGGTAGCGGTCTGCACAGACCGCGGCGAGACTGGTGCGCCGCCCGCGCGGGGGCGCTCCGGGGCAGTGAGCACGCAGGTGCGCGGTGCAGAGGACCTCGGAGGGGCGGTCCCGGGGCGTGTCGTGGGCGTGGTCGGGCGTGACTACTGGCTGAGCGCCTCCGATAAGGCCCTGCCGGGGTTCGCTCGCGCCTGCGCGGTGAGATAAGGTGGGCGTGGGGCTTGAAGCGCTTCGCGGAGCTGCTGAGTCTCGAGGCTCCGCGGGTGGGGACCCCGAGCCTTCAGGGGACCTCTTCGGGCCGGACCGGGGCGGGGCATCAGCCGGCTCCCGCCCGCCCTCATCCGGGGGCCAGATCCACTAAAATGGCCGTGGCCAGAGCGGCTGCGGCCGGCTGGGCTGCGCCCGGCGGCCGCCCCGAGGGACCCCCGTAGAGCCTCCCGCGGGCTGTGTCCTGGCCCGGGGGCGCCGGCCGCCCTCCGCCCGGCCCCTGTCCCCGCGTCCATGCACTCCGTGTCGCCCGCCGCAGCGCAGTACCGGAGCGGGAGCCCGGAGCACGCGCGCCGGCCCGAGGCCCGGAGGCCTCGGGGACCCCGGGGTCCGGACCCCCAAAGCCTGGGGTTCCCCGGAGCCGGCGGCCCTGAGCTCGGTCTGCCGGGAGCCGCCCACGTGGAGCCTGATGAGGTGGACAAGTTGAAGGCCCGGTTCCTGACCGCCTGGAACAATGTGAAGTACGGTGAGGAGGGGGCAAGGTCAGGGTTGGGGTGCTCGGGGCGACCAAGCCCTGTGGCCACGATGATCCCTCGCCCCGTGTTCCTGTCCCGTGAGTCACTCGTGGGTCCCCGCCCTGTCCCGCCGGGGGTGGACCTGAACCGGAGTTCCAGGGAAGGTTCGAAAGCCTCGCCCATTACACGTTTGACCTTGAGGCAAACTTCACGGTTCTCTGCCCCTTCCCCTCATCAAAATGGGTGCCATCGTCAGAAATGCATCATTTTGGGCGTCCCAGCGCTTGGAAGGCCGAGGCAGGAGAATTGCTACAAGTTTCAGGCCAGCCTGGGCTACATAGTGAGTCTAAGGCAAGTCTGGGCTGCATAGCTCTCCTTGAACTGTTCAAAAGAACAACAACCAAACCTCCAGGCTTAGTGGCTCACACCTAGAATCCCAGCATTCGGAGGCTGATGCAGTAGGATTTCGGTGAGTTTCAAGGCCAGCCTGAACTACTTACTAGCCAGACCTTATCTCTAAAAAATAAGGTAGAAATTCGGCCGAGATGTACCACAGTGGCGCCTCTTCTTGCCTGACAAGTGCAAGGTCCTGTGTTTGATCCCCGGTACTACACAAAAAGAAAAAGGAAAAATAGAGTTTCCTATATGCCTGCTAGTTGATGGTGGGCACACAGGAGCTCTTACCAAGGCCTCATATTTCTCTCAGAGGGATCTTGGTGGGTGCTGGCATCATGCCCCTCTCCCATACAGGGCCGTGGAGGGGAGGCCCTTGCTAGACCAAGGGTTCATTTTTCTGTGCACTGCCCCACATCTCCCCTAGGGTGGATGGTTAAAAGCCGGACCAGCTTTAGCAAAATCTCCAGTATCTACCTCTGTGGGCGCCGCTACCGCTTTGAGGGTGAAGGTGAGTTGTAAGGAAGGCCAAAGATGGAGGAGGTCCCAGTGGGTGTCTAGTGGTTGCTGATAGTCCATCTCTCCTAGGTGACATCCAGCGTTTCCAGCAAGACTTTGTGTCCCGCCTGTGGCTGACCTACCGCCGGGACTTCCCACCATTGGCTGGGGGTTCCCTGACCTCAGACTGCGGCTGGGGATGCATGTTACGCAGCGGTCAGATGATGCTGGCCCAGGGCTTGCTGCTGCACTTTCTGCCCCGAGGTAAGCCCTGCAGGGGGATGGGGTGTGTTACAACAGTACCATGTGTCAGCATTGTTGGCCGACTGAGTTGGTACTCGTCACTTTTTGTTTTGTGAAACAGGGTCTAGCTGTGTAATTCAGGCAAGCCTTGAACTCACGGTAGGGCCAGGCAGGCTCATGGCAGTGCTCCCTCAGCCCCTGGAATGCTGAGATTACATGCCAGTGCCACTATCCCTAGCTAAAAGCCACTTTATGCATTAAGCCAAGTATGGTGTGATGGTGCAGCTCTGTAATCGCAACTCACAAGAGGCTGAGGCAGGAAGATCACCTCAATTCAGAGGCCAGCCTAGACTAATTGCATAATAAGACTGTCTCAAGCCTCCAAAAAGTAAATAAATTAATAAATTCATTAATTAATAAAAAGACATGTTAAGGGACTTTGGGGGCAGTAAGTTTTCTAACAGTTTCAGGGCAGACGTGGTGTCACTTGCCTGTGATTGCAGCTAAGTGGGAGGCTGAGACTGGAGGATCACAAGTTCAAGGCCAGCCTGAGCTATATCATGAGACCCTGTCTCAAAAACTAAAACAAGAGCATGAACAGAACCTGACCCCTCCCAAACACACATCAGCACTGACTGCACTCTCTACCCCCTCCCCAGACTGGATATGGGCCGAGGGTCCAGGCCTGGTCCCCCCTGAGCTGCCTGGCTCTGCCTCCCCTAGCCGAGGCCGAAGCCCTGCCCGCTGGATGCCCCCACGCTGGCCCCGGGGTGCCCTCGAGCTAGAGCAGGAGCTGCAGCACAGGCAGATCGTGTCCTGGTTCGCCGACCATCCCCGGGCCCCTCTCGGTCTCCACCGACTGGTGGAGCTTGGGCAGAGCTCAGGCAAGAAGGCAGGTGACTGGTACGGGCCATCGCTGGTGGCACACATTCTCAGGTGAGAACCACTGCAGGGACAGGAGAGCTGCTGGCCGCTCCCAGGAGCTCAGTCCAGCTTTGTGTCTCCTCAGGAAGGCCGTGGAGAGCAGCTCCGAGCTCACCCGCCTGGCCGTGTACATTTCTCAGGACTGCACAGGTACATGCTGGGCGGTGTGATTGGCTTACCACTCAGCCAATCACAGTCTGTACTGACCCTGAGGCCCCTCCTCCTTAGTAGTGGGAAACAGGGACCCTTGGGAATGTTACGGGCTGGATGTGGGGGGTGCAGTATCCTGGCCTCTCCCTGTCCCTTCCATGTCCTGCGGGGAGCCCAGTGGCCTTTTGGAGTGATGTCACACCCCCTGCCCCTTCAGTGTACAAGGCGGATGTGGCACGCCTGGTGGCTAGCCCAGACCCGGAGGCCGAGTGGAAGTCTGTGGTCATCCTGGTGCCTGTGCGCCTGGGCGGTGAGACCCTGAACCCCGTGTACGTGCCTGGCGTGAAGGTAGGTGTGCAGGCAGCAGGCACCTCTGCCTGGAAACTCCAGGAGTCTTCAGCTCGGGTCAGGGTCACAGCTCCTGTCTCCTTCAGCCTTTTGACTGGTTTTTAGTCTAGTATTGAGGATGGAACCCAGGGCCTCACACTGAGCTACTCCTCAGCCCATTTTTATTTATTTGGCGCTGAAACTTTTTCATTGTTCAGCTGGAACTCTTGATCTTTCTGCTTGTGCCTGCCAGAGTGCTGGGATGACAGGCGTGTGCCACTGTGCCCAGCTCTGGCAGAAATTCTGTCTCTGGAGTGGGTGTTCCAGTCGGGGAAATGATCACTAATTGAATTGACACTAGTGGTTGGGGAGGGAGCTAACGGTACCCTAATATGCTCAGCACGTCCTGAGTCTAATCCCTAGCACTGAACAATTTTTCTTGACTTTAGAAGTTGGCGGGGGCGGAGCACAGAAAAAAAAAAAAATAGTGCTTGTGTTGTCCCCCGCACTCGGGAGGCTGGGCCACATCCCATTTTCTGAGCCCTGTCTCGGAAAACCACAGATAGGAATTGACATTTGAACCTGGTCTCTAAAGGGCGGGAACCCACCCTCGAAAGGGCTCTGGAAAGCCCCGCGGAGGCAGGAGCAGAAGTGGGCCAGGGGAAAGAAGACCGAGGCCCAGAGGCTGGGAAACCCATACTGAGTTTGCACTCAGGATAAAGCCGGTCCTAGGTCTCCGGTGCTGAAGGTTTCCCTCACCTCCTTGACTTTGTCGCCCTCTGTAGGTTCTTACTTCACCTGTCCTCACCCTGACCCTGCCCGGGAGTTCTCCTTTTCAGAACTTCCTGCCTCAGGGCCTTTGCACCTACTCTCCCCCCACCCCAGGCACTTGGCTTACGTTCCCCCAGTCTCTGCTGAGATGCCTATGACCCTCCGTGAGGCCTTTCACCAATTCTGTTGCAAATTGCAAAATGTAGGGCTGTGGAACACCTCAGTGAAGAGCACAGGCTGAGCAGGTGCAAAGCCCTGGGTTCTGTCCTCAGCCCTCGGTAAAGTGAAATTAAATAAAATGTGTGCTGCAGGGGTGGCCCATGCCCGGAAGCCCAGTACTTGAGAAGCTGAGTTCAAGGCCAGCTTGAACTCCATCACCAGACCATCTCAAGAAAGGTGTTTGTTGGGCCAGGAGTTAGCTCAGTGGTTCCAGCGCCTGTCTTGCAAGCCCAAGGGCCCGGGTTCCATCACTGGTAACCACATACAATACTGGGTGTGGAGACTCACGCCCAGCAGCAATCAGTACCACATACCACAGTGCCGGGTGTGGTGGCTCACGGCTGTCATCCCAGCACTCAGGAGGCAGAGGCAGGAGGATTGCTGTCGTGTGAGTTTGAGGCTGAGCTCAAGGTCAGCCTGAACCACAAAGCAAGACCCTATCTCAGAAAAAATAAATAAAAAGGTGTTTGTTGAGTGACTGATAGTAGTACCTGCCTTAGTTTTTCCTCTCTTCTCTCTGTAGGAGCTCCTAAGGTCAGAACTGTGCCTGGGCATCATGGGGGGCAAACCGAGACACTCCCTCTACTTCGTTGGCTACCAGGGTAGGTGCTGCCCCATTGTGCTGCCTCCCACCCTCTGTCCCCACCCCCGCTCACAGCTCTCCCCCCCACCCCCCAGATGACTTCCTGCTCTACCTGGATCCCCACTACTGCCAGCCCTCTGTGGATGTCAGCCAGGCCGACTTCCCCCTGGAGGTATGGTGACATTCCCAGGGCCAGCGCTGGGGGGCACGGGGAGAGTCAGAGTCCCCTGCAGCTGTCTTCTCCGTTGGCTCAGTCTTTCCACTGCACCTCACCCCGAAAGATGGCCTTCGCCAAGATGGACCCGAGCTGCACGGTGGGGTTCTACGCAGGAAACCAGAAGGAGTTTGAGACACTGTGCTCTGAGCTGACCAGGGTGAGCGAGAGCAGTAGTGGGAGGCAGAGACCTCAGCCCAGCGTGCCGGGGGGACAAACGGTGTGGTGTTCTGGAAACCACCAGGTACCTTCACGAGGGCCAGAGCTGCGGCTCCGTGGTAGAGTTCCTGCTTAGCGTGTCCCAGGCTCTAGATTCAGTTCCCAGCACCAAAAAGAAGTGTGAAAATATCTTACTTCTAGCCAGACAAGGCAGCGTAGGCCTGTAATCCCTGCACCGTGGGAGACTGAAGCTAGAGGGTCACAAGTTCAAGCCCTGCCAGGGTGATTTTAGTAATTTAGGGCTGGGGATGTAGCATCGTGGGAAGGGCCTGGGTTCCACCCCCAGTACCAAAAGTTTCTTCTAGGGGCCGGGGATTTAGCTCAGTGGTTCCAGTGTCTGCCTTGCAAACATAAGGTCCCTGGTTCAATCCAGGGTAACCATATACAACAATACCAGGTGTGGAGACTCATGCCCACCAGCAATCAGTACCACATACCATAGTGCCCGGTATAGTGGCTCACACCTGTTATCCCAGCACTGAGGAAGCAGAGGCAGGAGGATTGCTGAGTTCGAGGCTGAGTTCAGGATCAGCCTGAACTACAAAGTGAAACCCTGTGTCAAAAAACGTAAAAAAAAAAAAAAAAAGGGCCGGGGATTTAGCTCAGTGGTTCCGGCGCCTGTCTTGCAAGCGCAAGGGCCCAGGTTTGATCCCCCTGTTACTACATACAATACTGGGTGTGGAGACTCACACGTAGCAGCAACCAGTACCACACACCACAGTGCCGGGTGTGGTGGCTCATGCCTGTCATCCCAGCACTGGGGAGGCAGAGGCAGGAGGATTGCTGTGATGTGAGTTTGAGACTGAGCTCAGGGCCAGCCTGAACTACCAAGCGACACCCTGTCTCAAAAAAACAACTAAAAAAAAAGTTTCTTTTACCTCTGAGAGCCTGAAAATACCAGGGAAACACTGGTCAAGGTCACTGATTGTCTCCATAAAGCCAAAGGCTCTGTTTGGTAACTGAGGAGATAGATAGGTTGTCTTCGAGTGCTGTTGCCTTCCGTCAGCTGTGTGCAGAGGTTCACATGGCCCTGGCCCTTCATGTGCCCGTGAGGGGAGTGGTGGCCACCAGCACCACCAGCTCCCCTCTCCTGAGTCCCTGGTACTCCAGCTACACATTTGCAGCAGCTGCAGCAGAAATCTCAGGGATGTCACTGATTGGCTGGGTGAGGTCATGCTCACAGATAAGCCAATCACTGTGGGGGGGGAATCCTGATTGGCTGGCCTGGCTTATCACAGAGCTGATGCTACGCCCACGCCCACTTTCCTCCCACCAGATCCTCAGCTCCTCCTCAGCCACGGAGCGCTACCCTGTGTTCACCCTGGCTGAGGGCCACGCTCAGGACCACAGCCTGGACGACCTGTGCTCCCAGCTCTCCCAGGCGACAACACTGCGGCTCCCTCGCACTGGGCGCCTCCTCAAGGCCAAGCGGCCAAGCTCTGAGGACTTTGTGTTTTTATAGTGCAGGGGATGGGAGGAAGATGCAAGACTATTTATTTTTTTTATTTATGTCATCCTGGTCCGGGGGACTAGAACTCAGGAGAATACAGGGTTTCTCATTCTTAACCTCTCTACTGGCCTGCTGAGACCAGGCTAGGAAACCGCAGGACTGGGGCTGCCACCCGGCCAGCTGCATCCTCCTGGGTCCCCTCACAGGGCAAGGGGCAGGGAGGACATCTGGGCACCCACTCAGGGCCTGACTCATGTACTGTAGGTTGCACTGGACCGGGCCGCGCCCTTCATTGTCTCCAAGTCCCAACCAGGGGACTGTGGCTGCTGAGGGTAATAAAGCTGTTGAACTCGACTGTGGCAGTGGCTGGCGTTCCCAGGGACATACAAGTTGCAGAAGGACATGCCTGCTGTCAGGAACCCTGAGGCGCCCCGGCCCGCTGTCCGGTTCTCAGGGATGGCTCTCAGCCTGCTGTTTCCTCCGTTGCCGGCCCAGCTGGCGGAAGTGCAGCCGCTTGGGGTTCAGGCCAAATGCCTGTAGTCTCTGGTGGCTGAACTCGCAGCCCCCCAGCTTCACCGTGGAGCCCAGCAGCCGCGCCTTCCTGCCCCTCCTCCGCTTCTGGGGGGCTGCTGTCTTGTGGGATGATCCAGGCGCCGACTCTTCCTGTGCCAGGGGGCTCTGAGTCCCGGGCCGTTTCCCTCCGCTTTCATCGGGCACCGTCAGCTGCTCCTGTGGGCCGGTTGTGGGTCTCTGCGGCAATCCAGTGGCTTCCGTGGCTGTCTCTGTCCTAGGGGTGAAAAGTTGGGGCTCAAGGAGGCCGGCCATGCTGAGCATGTGGCCTAACCCTCCAGATAAGGAAGGACAGGAAGCAGAGGCTGCAGCCCAAGTCTAAAGGCAAAGCTGGGTCTTGGAACTCGAGGTGGGACTGTGATTCTCACCTCTGTCCTGCACTGAGCTCCTCATGTGCACCAACTCATTTTAGCCTCAGTCAGCTCTGAGCCTGTTACCCTTGCTGTGTAGATGGAGAATGATTTTCACAGCAGCTAACAGCTGTAGGGCATTTATCATGTTTTATTGTTTGAACCTAGGGCTTTGCACTCTTCTAATGTGCCTTGTCATACCAAGATACCCTGCTTGACTTTATTTATTTATTTTGGTTTTACCAAGACCAAGTCTTGCTATATACTCCAGACTGGCCTTAAACTTGCTATGGAAACCAGGCTGGGCTTCAACTCGTGATCTTCCTGCCTCAGCCTCCTGAGTGCCAAGATCATAGGTCTTAGCCAAGACGACCGGCATGCCTGTGTTTAAGCACTTCCATGAATTAACTCAATATTCAATAACCTGATTAGATACGATCCAGATTTATGTACTTCCGCTGTAGAAAGGAGACACAGGCCCAGAGGGGATTACTCACTGAGCTGTGGGGCGCACAGCTGAGGCCCGACTAGGAACGGAACCCCGATCCCCCTTTCCTGAGACTCCTGTCCCGCCCCCCCACCATGCTTACTCCTCTGGGCAGAGTGACTTGAAGATCTGCTGCTTCTTCCGGGAGTTCTGTGCCTTCTGGCTATAGGCCCGCTTGTCCTGCAGCTCCTCCTGCTCTGACCTGCGGGGACGGCGACCCTCCTGTCACCAGATGTTCTGGCCTTGGCCTCCACCTGCTCGCTGGCCCCCCTTTTGCCCGTCACCTGTACATGCAGGTCTTCTTTAGGGAACACCAGCGGTTCAGCTCCTTGTCGTCAGCAGCTAGGATCTACAGGGAGAGGGGTCTAAGCTTTCGTCCCCTTGTGGGTCAGCGAAGCCGTGCTTGGGCCACAGTGACGGGGAAAATAACTTCAGCACAGGTCACTTCCATTTTTGGTGGAGGCATCAGAGGGGAAAATGGACTAGGGTGGTGATCTTAGTGCTCTTGCAGGGGTAGGAAGGGGTTCCCGGTCCTCCCCTGCCAGCCACCATTGCTCGAAGTGCCTCAGAACAGAATAAGGATTGGGTTTCTTTTCATTTGTTTGAGTTTGGTTTTTTGGCACAGGGTCTTGC
>PVIR01040923.1:0-7500 GCA_004026965.1 Petromus typicus
GGAAATAGTTAGGGGTGTTTTTCTAAATGTTAACAGTGTAAGACAGGGATAAATAAATCCTTGTTGATGGTCAGAGGATAAGAACAGCTTCTTCAGGGCTCCCTGATGTACCAGGAAACAACATTTAATTTTGGGCATGTGAGCAAGTTCAGAGACTACCTTAAAAGGAAAAGAATTTGTGGATATTCGAGAGGTGAAAGAAGTCTTTTAACAATGTCAACCACACCTGCATTTTCTAGCAGGATATTAGATCTGGAAGTAGCAAAGACAAATTTCCCAGAGAGTCCTGAACAATGTGGATAAGCTGGGCAGTAGGAAGTGTGCTGCCTGTGGAGACTGAGGATTAGAACTCAAGTCTTGTCGCAAATCTCATACTCACTGTTCAGTGTTAGTTTGGGTCTGTTGTTAGGGTTTCATGGTAGACCCCGAAGGATAGTCTAGCTCCTGGCACCTATGGTTGTGAACTTGGGGTACGAGCCTTTGCAGATGTAATTAAACTATACATCTTGTCTTAAGATCATCCTGGATTATGGAATGGGACCTAGATCCTCTGAAAGTATTTTCAGAAGAGTCTGAAGATACAGCCACAGAAGAGGAGGGGGCCAAGAGGCCACAGAGTCGGACTCTGGAGTGGCACGGACAAGAAGCCAGTGAAGGCTGATGGCAAACAGAGCTGAGAGAGTAAAGAAATATTCTTTCCTAGACTCTGGAAGGATCGTGACCTTATAGACACCTGGAGTTTGGACTTCTCTAGGACCATGGAAAAATGAGTCTCTGTTGTCTTAAGCCATTGGTTGGGAATCTAATCTAGAGGCCACAGGGGCCTAATACAGAGTTCATAGATTACCCGAGGGCTTGAGTGTCTTGACAAGGTTCATCACCTGCTCAGGGCACCCCTCCCCCCGTCCTTTCCCCCTTACCTACTGGCAAATGGTGCTATCAAATTTTGTATGAGTTAAAGAAGAAAAGAAACATTCATTAAAATGCAGCTTTACAACATTTTAATTTCACTAGGATATTAAGCTGTTAAAACCACTTCTTTACACTGCTGAATAGAAAGGAGCATGGACTAAAGACTATAGGTTTAAACTGAAGTCTGTATAGCAAATAATTCAACCTTAGCCAAAGAGACTTTGACCTTTGCTTTGCAAGGGCATCAGTGTCATGCCCAACAGAAGCACCTGCCAGTCCAGAAAGACTGACCATGTGATGTGGAGTAGGGGCCTTGATCACTTGTGTCACTTGGCTCGGAGGCTGAGTTTATCCATGTAGACACCAAAGGGCCAATCATATCTATAGAACGAAACCTCAATAGAGCTCCACAGCAGAGTTTAGGTGAACCCCGTAATTGGCAGTACTCTGTGAGTGACACACATGAAGGTCAAGGCTAAGGAAGTGATGGAAACTTTGGGCTCGGAATTCTTCAAGTCTCTGTCCTCATGTGTCTATTCCTTTGGCCCACTTAAGTTTGTATCCTTCCCGTATAATAAAACATAGCAGGTTACAATGAATTCTCCAAGGTTTTTTAAAGCAAATTATCAGAACTGAGGGTGGTTTTGGATCCTTCCAAAGTTACAGTTGGTATCAGAAAAGACAGTGGTCTTGTGCAAGTCACCTCCTCAGATCTCCCAGTTTGGCTACCTCTAGGAAAAGGCTACTGTTCATGATGCATGGTACAGAGAAAAATGGGGAAACCCACAAACAGCTGGATGAGACAGGACCTGACCCCACTCAGGATAAGGGGCCCTATCAAATGAGACTTGATTCTCAACCCTCATCTCATATGTATGTCATACATACTCACTTGAGGGCATTTCTACCCCAAGCAACTGAGGGAGGGATGACTGCTCCTTTCCACTGCATGCCAACCTCTGCCAGATGTCTCAGTACATGGGTGAGTGGCTGGGAGAGCTGGTGCTCAGTATCTTGCCTGTAGGGCCTCCATTCTTTTTTTGTTTGAGGCAAGGTCTTGCTTTTGTAGTTCAGGCTGGCCTTGAGCTCAGCCTTGAACTTGCAGCAGTCCTCCTGCCTCTGCCTTCCAAGTGCTGGGATGACAGACACGAGTCACCACACCCAGCATTGTAGTATGTGGTACTGGCTGCTGGTGGGTGTGAGTCATCACTCTGGAATTGTGGTATGTGGTTATTGGGGACGGAACTTGGGACTTTGGGCTTGCCAGGCAGATGCTGGAAGCACTAAGCTGAATTCTGTAAAATGGTTAACTTTTATATAAGACATGTATATAAGACATCTTTCTTAATTCCAGTTAAATTTTGTTAAGAATAAAAGGACTAATTGTGAAACTAAATTAATGCATTTGAAGTAAACTTCCTTTCTACATTACTTTATTATACTACTTTGCTTCATTAGCAATTACATTCCATATATTTGTGATTGTAAGAAAGAGAGGGCTGGGGATTTAGCTCAAGTGGTACCGTGCCTACCTTGGAAATACAAGGGCTTGAGTTCAATCCTGAGTGCCACAAAACAAAAACCAAAAAACCAACCAAACAAGAAACAATGAAAAGAAAAATAGGATACAGACACTGAGTGTTTTCCAGAGCAAATCTACTTGACCTTCCTTGATGGCAGTTAACAAGGGAGCTATGCTGTTCCGTGCATGAAATTCTGTACTGTATTTGCACTCAGCTAACTTCATGCCTACAGCTCTATATCCATCCATGTCTATTTTCCAATTTCAAGCTTGGTCTGTGTCATGTTTTCCCTAAATATGGGTCAGTAGAGGTGCCAGCCAACTGACTGGCCTGATTGTGAATGGGCTCAACACCTGGGGACAGAAGGTAATTGTGGAGGGTCTGTAAACCCTGAAGAACAGAGCTGGCCCTAAGTCAAGCCCACAGCTACTGTAAAATATTAAAAACAGTATTGGATTAGATTCCAAAAATGTCTCATTAGTGGCATGATAATGTTGGACATGAAAACCAGTACAGTATTTGCTGTATTACCAGAGAGAGTTGAAACAGGCTGCATTTTAGAAAGGAGTTGTTTAAGACTGAGCCACAGAACAGGCCTGCTTTAGGGGTTCCAGGTTTGCCCTCCTCAGTGACTGGGTGAGAGACAGTCAGAGGAGAAAACCACAGACGGCTCAAGCTGGACACAGTCACCCCAGAGAGATTAATAGATATACGCAGAGTGTTCCACTGAACAATAGGACACACGTTCTTTTCAGTAGCATATGGAATGGTCTTTAAAATAGACCACACAGTAGCCAATAGAGGATGCTTAAGGAAGTACAAAAGAATTAAAATGCTACTGTCTATATTATCAGCTCATAGGGCAATGAAATTAGAAATTGATTGCAAAAGAAACCACAGAAATTAAGCAAACACATAGAAATTAAAGCATACATTCTTGAATAATCCATGAGTCACAGGAGAAATCAAAGAGGAAATAGAACATGTCCTAGGATTAAATGATAACACCAGTACAACATACCAGACCCTATGGAACATCACTAAAGTAGTTCTAAGAGGGAAGTTTATAGCTGTGAACACCCATGTCAGCAAAACAGAGTAAGCCTGAATAAATAACCTAATAATGCACCTCAAATTCCTGGAAAACGAGAACAATCCAGATCCAGCGCCTATACAGGAAGAAAATTATAGAGAATAGAACAGGAATCAATAAAATTTAGACTGAAAACATACAAAGAATCAATAAATTAAAGACCTAATTTTTGAGTAGGGAATTTAGCTCAGTGGTTCTGGATCTGCCCAACAAATGCAAGGGCCTGAGTTCGGTCCCTGGTACCACATTCCCCACTGTGGAGGATGGTGGCTCATGCTTATGTAATCCCAGCACTCGAGAGGCAGAGGCAGGAAGATTGCTAGTGAGTTCAGGGCCAGCCTGAATTGCAACATGAGACCTGTCTCAAAAAACTTTAACAAAAAAAGACCTGGTTCTATGAAGAACAAAGAAAATAAGCTGGGCATGGTGGGTCATGCCTGTAATCCCAGCATTTGGGAGGCAGAGGCAGGAGGATTGCCTGAGTTTGAGGCTAGCCTGGGATACCACTGAGTTCATGGTCAGTCTGATCTATGAAGTGAGACCCTGTCTCAAACACCACCACCACCACCACCAACAACAACAAACAACAAAAAAGAAAGAATAAACAAAATATACAAAGCCTAAATCAGTCTTACCCACCCAAAAGATGAGATTCAAATCTATGCAATTAGAAGTAAAAAAGATAAGATCACAATGGACACTGCCAGAATTAATAACTACTTTGCAAACCTGTACACCAATGAATTCCAGAATTCAGAAGAAATAGATACATTCCTATATACATATGAATTTATGAAACTGAACTAGGAAGATATAAAACCCTGAATAATCCAATAACAGGTAATTCAATTGAAGCAGTTGCTTAAAAACTTACTATTTATGAAGAACTCAGGTCCTGCTAGAGTCCCTGCTGAGTTCTACAATAACTTCAGGGAGGGTTGAACACCAACACTCAAACTCTTTAATGAAATTGCGAGGCAAAGAGTGCTTCCAAAATCATTCTCAGAAGCCAATATTATCCTAATGCCTAAATCAGACAAGGACTCAACCCAAAAGAGAACTACAGGCCAATCTGTAAAGAACATAGATGTTAAAATCCTTAGCAAGGTACAGGAAAGCAGAACGCAACTAATCATGAAAAGGTCATTCACCATGACCAAGTAGTCTTTAGCCCAGAGGTGCAAGGATAGTTCAGCATATGCAAATCAATAAATGTAATGTATCACATCAACAGAAGCAAGGAGGAAAATCACTTGACCATTTCAATAGATGCAGGAAAAGCCTTTGAGAAAAACCTCACATCCATTTATGATCAAAACCCTGAAGAAAATAAATGTAGAGGGACCTTATCTCAATCTGATAAAAGTTATATATGAACCAGCCTGCTGCCAAGATCTGATTAAATAGGGGAAGCTTTCCCTCTAAAATCAAGACCAGCACAAGGATGTGTGCTATCATCACTCCTGCTCGGTGTCATACAGACAGTCCCTGACTTACAAACATTTCAGTTGCACTTTCTCAGACATACTGCGTAAGACTTTGTCAGCCTATAAATGGTTCTGATTCAAGAACATTTCTCCTGGGAGTGGAAGTCATTCATAAGTTAGGGACTCACTGGACTCAAAACATTAGCTAGAGGAATCAGGTGAAAGAAAGAAATAAAAAAGGTCTATATAGGAAAGGAAGGCAAATTTTCATTGGTTGCAGATGACATGATCCTCTGTAGAATAACCCCCAAATTCCAACAAACTGCTACTAGAACTAATAAGCAAATTTAGCAACATAGCAAGATAAAAAAATCAACCCAAAAATTCAATAGCAGTCCTTAAAACCAACAATGAACTCATTGAGAAAAAAATTAGAAAAACAAACCATACATGGTAGCATTAAAAAAAAAAAACAAAACTCAAGAGTTAACCTAAGAAGGAAGTGAAAGACTTGTACAATTAGAATTACAGTATTCTGAAAAAAGAGATTGAAGAGGACATCAGAAAATGGAAAGACACTCCCTGTATCTGAGTAGGCAGAACCAATGTAGTTAAAAAGATCATATTTCCAAAATTGTTTTACAGATTTAAGGCTCTCTCAATCAAAATACCAACAATATTCCTCACAGAACTTGAGAGAATAATCCTAAAATTCACATGGAGCCTGAACAGACTCCGAATAACAAAAGCAAATCTAGGGAACGAGAGAAGAGCAAGAGGCGTCGTAATCCTGGAATTCAAACGGTGTCTGAAAGGTGCAGCGATCAAAACACACGTAAGTGCTACAAAAATCAACACGTCGACCAGTGGGGACCAAATAGAGGGTGCAGAAATAAGCCCAGGCAATTCAGCTATTTGATCATTGACAAAGGGTTCAAAAACATACATGGGAGGAAATTCAGTGTCTTTAAAAATGGGGCTGGAAAAACTAGGTTGTGCAGGGCTTGTGGCCAGCCATCCATGTCCAGATCTGCTTCTGTGGATGGTGATTAGGATGTCTGACCTCGGTAAAGCTAAGTTTCCTGCTCAAATACATATTCATATCCTAATTAAATATTGTGTTAAGTACATGTCTTTGCGTCTGCATAAAATGAAGTACACTGAAGTAGATCACTAAAGCAATGATAGCTTGTTATGATGAGTATATTTTGTTTTTGTTATTAGTAAAAATGAGTGAATTGCCAGGCAAGATAGCTCACACCTGTAATCCCAGCACTTGGGAGGCAGAGGCAGGGAGATTGCTGCAAGTTCAAGGATGGTGAGTTCAGGGTCAGCCTGAGGTACAAGGTGAGACGTTGTCTCAAAAAACTGAAAAAAAAAATGTAGTGACCTCTGTGTTGCCTCTGGTATCTGGGTATTTATAACCAAGACAGTAACATACAGTACTCAGGAGAGATGAGGGAGATGGAAAAGTCATGATAGAGCCCCTTGCATTTGGCTAGTCCTAGAATGAAGTTCTCCTGAGCAGATTTGAATGAGCTTTCCTAGTCCTGCCTTCTGGGAGAGTGTGTGGGAGTATTTCTTGGATATACATGGAAGATACATAGGTTCCTCTTAGATAAATTCAGCCACATAATTTTTTGTTGTTGTGAGAAGCATCACAAAGCAAAAAGTGTTATATATACCCTCTTGAGACTTCTTTTGAAATATTCTTACTACATTAAGAGAAAAAGAATACATTTGTCTAATTAAAATTCATACTCTTGTTTGTGATCCTGAAATTCTTCAATTTTTTAGGTTTTTTGAGACAGGATCTTGCTTTGTAGTTCAGGCTGGCCCTGAGCTCAGCCTCCAACTCACATCACAGCAATCCTCCTGCCTCTGCCTCTCGAGTGCTGGGATTACAGGCATAAACCACCACGCCCAGCACTATGGTATGTGTTGGTATGATTGCTGCTGGGCCTGATTCTCCACGCCCAGCATTGTATGTGGTTGCTGGGGAATTGAACCAGGGCCCTTGCGCTTGCAAGATAGGCGCCGGAACCACTGAGCTAAATCCCCAGCCCATGAAATTCCCTACATTTCACACAGGCATGTGGTGTAGATATTTTACTGCATTTGGGCCCAGACTGTTGGGGAAAGATCTCAGTACATAGTAGAACCTTCTGTAGTGCATCTATTTTTTTTTTTTTAGGTTTTTGAGACAGGGTCTCACTTTGTGGTTCAGGCTGGCCCTGAGCTCAGCCTCAAACTCACATCACAGCAATCCTCCTGCCTCTGCCTCCCGAGTGCTGGGATTACAGGCGTGAGCCACCATGCCCGGCACTGTGGTATGTGGTACTGGTTGCTGCTGGACGCCCAGTATGGTATGTGATTACCAGGGATCAAACCTGGGTCCTTGTGCTTGCAAGACAGGCGCCGGAACCACTGAGCTAACTCCCCGGCCCTGTTGTGCATCTATTTTAAGAATTCTGTAACTAAACTGTTTACTATTCCAATACTTTTTAAAAATAAACATTGTATGTTTGTTTACAGGCTCCACAAG
>PVIR01040924.1:0-13036 GCA_004026965.1 Petromus typicus
ACTCACATCACAATCCTCCTGCCTCTGCCTCCCGAGTGCTGGGATTACAGGCGTGAGCCACCACGCCCGGCACTGTGGTATGTGGTACTGGTTGCGGGTCTCCACACCCAGTATTGTTATGTGGTTACCGGGGAATCGAACCCGGGCCCTTGCGCTTGCAAGACAGGCGCCGGAACCACTGAGCTAACTCCCCGGCCCCTCAAAAAGAAGTTTTAAGAAAATCGTTCTTGTGGGCTGAAGGTGTAGCTTGGTTGGTAGAATATGAATGTATGAATGTGCCATTAGCTCCACCCTCTCAGGAATGTTCTGTTAGCTTCTCCCTCCTCTTGTGTTTCCAAGGTAGGCGCAGTACCACTTGAGCTAAATCCCCAGCCAAATCCCAAGTCTTTGTTTTGTGTGGGTGTGTGGTATCAAGGATTGAAATCAGGAACCATGCAGGCACCAAACCACTTGGCTACATCCCTGGCCCTAGGAGTGTTTCCTTAGCTCCTCCCTCCTCAGGAATCTTCCGTTAGCTCCTCCCCCTAAGAAATGTTCCATTAGCTTTGCTTTCTTTTTTAAAAGAATGTTGTTTAGCTTCTCCTGTTACAAGAATGTTCTATAACTCCACTCCACCCCTCTGCTTCAGTGAGGATGCTTGCCTACCCTGTGGATTCCCTAAAGAAGGAGGCTCTCCTTTCTGGTGAAGCGCTCAAACTTCAGAGTACAAACTCCACCAAGCCTGCCAACATAGTAAAAGGTTTTTCTCCAGCTCTTTGAGTGATCATCTGATTTTTCAGTCTTCAAAGTGTAATAGCCATGACACTGAGCCGTAGCACTGAGCTGTTCCACTATGCCACAACAGAGGGAACGAGAAACAAAGAATTGAGATACATTGTGTACATGCACCAATACCCCACAGGGAATGTAATCATTATGTACTGTAAACATGTACTAATATGAGTTTTTAAAATGGGAAGAACTACAGGTAGGGAAAAAAAAGTAGTGTCACCTAGTGACCACTCAGGTGCCCTTCGTCCTGAGTGAGTCATCTGTATTCGAGGGAGCTGTCTGGAAGGACTAGCACTCATCTTCCAAAGAAGACAGAGTTGGGGGACCGGGGATTTAGCTCAGTGGTTCCAGCGCCTGTCTTGCAAGCACAAGGACCTGGGTTCGATCCCTGGTTAACCACATACAGTACTGGGCGTGGAGACTCACACCCAGCAGCAACCAGTACCACATACCACAGTGCCGGGCGTGGTGGCTCACACTTGTAATCCCAGCACTCAGGAGGCAGAGACAGGAGGATTGCTGTGATGTGAGTTTGAGGCTGAGCACAGGGCCAGCCTGAACTACAAAGCAAGACCCTGTCTCAAAAAAAAAAAAAAAAAAAAAAAAAGACCGAGTTATCATGGGTACAGACTGGACTCCGGTCAGACAGATCCAGATGCACATCCCAGATTAGTCACTGGCTGGTGACTACAACAGAGGTTCCCTTCCAGGCCAGCCCGCTCTCCCCAACTATCCAATGGGAGAAACAGTCCTGGTTCCTGCAGTAGCGAGGGTGAGGATGGCAAGTGAGGTGGCCCAGCACAGAGGAGGCCTGCAGCACTACCCTCTCTGAGCACAGCTTTCCAAGGCACGCCATGCCCCTTCCCTATGGTCCTGTGCTGCATATCAACTCTTTCTCAGACAAAAAATGCACTTCACTTTACCTAGTATTACAAAGGACACTGATTACCGAATACGAAAGTGCGCCTTACAATACAATCATATGTGTTTCTTGATTAATCCATTCAGGATAAGTGCACCCAGCGGTGGGTCAAACGACTGCCATCCTTCTATAGTACATAGTGATGAGCAGAAACGATTTTCTGAGACACTTGCACAACTGTAAAGTGACCTGAAAATAGTCGCAATTCTACTGATGACAATCACAGAGAATGAAACAGCACTATGTCTAATGTTCTAGAAGCAGGTTGGTCTGGTCCTCTGCCCATCTGTTGTGTGATATGGGCACCTTGCTTGGCCTCTCTGTGCTTGTCTCCTCTTCGGTAAAATATGGGTTTCTGTGAGGATGAAATGAGTTAATGAGCACAAGATAATATGCTTAGATCCAGCTGGTGGACATTGGAGATGCTCATTAAGAACTGTCATCTTAAAAAAAAAAACAAAAAGGCTTCATTAGATCAGAGCTCAGAGCTCATTATTCCAAATTCTAGGGTCAAGACCAACTTGCAGGTAAGTACTCTTAATACTGTATGCAACAATTGATGTCTTCCTCCCCCTCCCCCCTCCCTCCTCTCTCTCCCTTTTTTTCTTCTTTCTTTGTGCTAGGGATTGAACCCAGGCCTCCAGCGTGCTAGGCAAACATTTCACTACTGAGCCACACTCCCATCCTTCTGACACCATATGTGACACCAAACCATTTGGATTCTTTGGGACCTGGGGTCCTTTAAGTGCTGCCAAGGCCAGGTCTTCCCAGGTGCAGAAGCAAGCTTCTTTCCATGGTCTGCCCACCCTTGGCTGTCACCTCCTGACAGCCTTCAAATCCTCTCCTGGTACCTACTGAGGCCCTACATGCTTCCCTCCCCATCACTACAGTTTCAACAGCTACCATGGCTGCAGGCTTCCCATTGAAGAGCCTGGAAATTTCCTACAAAATCCTAACAAACGAAAGAGGAATTTGGAAACCTAAAGTGCTCCCTAACGTGTTGCAGTCGCCATAGGTTAGGGAGTGGGTTAAGGAACATCAGAGCCATCCCATTACTGTGTACTTGTGGTAAGTGGGGGCCAGAAAGGGACAAGGATTTGCCTAAAGCCACATAGCAGTTGGCTGCAGGCTGGGCCTGAGTCCCAAGATTCCTCATTCGGGCTTCCTAAGGTGAAGCAAAACCTCCATCCTCTTCGGCACCTCCTTCTCCTTCAGTTCTATTATCTGTCAGTTCCATTTTCTCCCAAACAGCTCACCAATCCATCAGCCCCCGGCTCAGACCCTCTCCCACTCTACTCCCACAGCCTCCTCAGCCTCACTGACTCGAGAGAGCTTCAACTTCCCATAGAATCTTCTCAATCTGTGCTTCTGCTCTTGTCACACATCAGGAATGTCTAGAGCTCAGAGGAAGCAGGCAGTTCCTGAGCCTAAGCTCCTCACACATCAGCCCTCTTCACATCCTGCCATGTCAGAGAAAAAGAACTGAGGTCAGTCAGGCGAATGGACTCCGTCGAGGTGAGGTCTGACAGTGAGCAGAAGCTGCAACCAGACCCTGGGTCAAAGGGTCGTGGAATGCAAGGGCTCGAAGTTTAGCTTAATATCATTCCCATGACATCACCCGGTTCTCAGAACTACACTCCCAGATCCCATTGTTTCAGGTAATAAGTGGAAATACTGTTTTCATCGGGACCATAATTGCTACTTCCTCTTCCATGCACTCATTTTGGCAAAAAGCAGACAATGCTTTACCTCCTTCTTCACTTCTCCCCACGTCTCCTGAAGTCAGCTTTCAATAACCAGTAGCTAATTTCTGTCTTTATCTGCTTTGGGCATAGGTGGCCTTGCCTCTCAACAACCATTTTCACAAATATTTCTACTGGCATAGGCCCCAAATCAATTTGCCAATCTCATGTCATTGGACTTCTCTGTTGCTCTGAATGTACTAAAATGTACTAGGCCGTCTTTATCTTCCTTCTGCTACCCCAGCACTCAGTACCAGGCCTGGTGGAGGAATATTTGGTCTTTGAGAAACGAGAAAGACTGCAAAGGATAAAGAGAGATAAGACACAGAGAGTCCTGCCCTTCAGCAATGTAGTGTTTACTTATTAAGATAAGCTCTGTAAAGTAGTCTTAGAAAAATATGTGACTAAAGAACCAGGCAGCCAAGTCTGACCTTCCCTGCAGGCCAAGCAGCTGGCTGGGGCACCATCTCCCTGCGAATAAAACGGGCAAAGGAGCAGCTGGGTGCAAGGTGTGGTGGTCAAGTCATGGGGTTGCGGGAACTGAGATAGCATATAATATCAAAAAAGAGCAATCAGGTCAAGGGCAGACTATAAAAGGGCAAGGAGAAGCTGTGAAAACAAGATGGGATTAGGCCCAGGGATGTAACTCAGTGGCACCACGCCTGTCTGGCAAGCACAAGGCCATGAGTTCAATTCTGGTATGGGGGGAGCATTTCTCGGAACTAGGGACTCAAGGGTTATGCACTGAATGTTTATGTGTCTGTATTTCCTCCAAATCTTATGGGGTTTTTTGGTCTTGTTTTTCTTTTTTTAGGTTTTTGAGACAGGGTCTCGCTTTGTGGTTCAGGCTGGCCCTGAGCTCAGCCTCCAACTCACATCACAGCAATCCTTCTGCCTCTGCCTCCTGAGTGCTGGGATTACAGGTGTGAACCACCACACCCGGCACTGTGGTATGTGGTACTGGTTGCTGCTGGGCGTGAGTCTCCACGTCCAGTATGGTATGTGGTTACCGGGGAATCGAACTGGGCCCTAGCGCTTGCAAGACAGGCGCTGGAACCACTGAGCTAACTCCCCGTCCCTCCAAATCTTATGTTGAATCCTGAATCCCCAGTGTGATGGCCCTGGGAGAAGATTAGGACTTGAGGGCAGAGCCCCCATGATAGGATCAGTTCCCTCATAGGAAGAGTCACCCAATCCAAGCAAAGTGGCACACACCAGTAATTGCAGCACTTCGGAGACTGAGGCAAGAAGATCACAAGTTCAGGCCCCACCTGGGCAATTTCACAAGACCTTGTGTCAAAAGGGAAAGCGGGGTGGGGATGGAGATCAGTGGTAGAATGCCTCTGGGCTTATCTCTAGTACTGAAGAAAAAAGGAGGGGCCACCAACAGAGGGAGCTGGCTTCCCCTCTCTCTCTCTCTTTCTCTCTCTCTCTCTCTGTCTCTGTCTCCTTTCTGCCATGTGATATCATACCAGAAGAGAGTTATTTGCAAGCTAAGCAGAGCCTTTACCAGATACCAGATCTGTTAGCACTGAGATCTTGCAATCTTGGAATTTCAGCTTCCAGAGCTGTGAGAAGTAAACATTTGTTGTTTAAACTACTCAATCAATTGTAAATTGTTATAGCAGCCTGGACTGACTGAGGCAACTAAGTGGTGCCTGCAAGTTCTGTGGAGTGGAGAAAAGAAGATTCTGGAAGTGTTCCTTCAGTCCTGGCGTGCAGCTTGAGAGGCTCACTTACTATGGTACATTTATTGGTCTCATCTGTGAGTAGAAAGGAGCTCATTAGGTCACAGTCAGGGTCTGGCCCTGGGAAGTGACAGACCTGGAAATCAAGGCTCTGAGGGCACAGGGGAGTGAACAGCACTGGTCACCAGGTGAGGAAAAGGCCAACATCTTGAAGACTCAAAGAGGGAGCAGAGTGGTCAGGCAACTGAGGCTGTGAAATGCTAGAAAGCCGAGGCACAGCAGTAGACAAACCTGAGGCATGACAGAGACCACAGAGAACACAAATCGTGGGTGAGAGGAGAGCCAGGCTAGCGGCTCAGCATGCCAAGTGGGTACCGCGCTGAACCAAGACCTCAGCTGCCAGGCTCAGAAGTTTCTATTCCACAAGGGGGAAGGTATCCGTGAAGACTACTGGGCACAAGAGTTGCCTGATGAAAATTTAGCTGCAGTGTTAGAAGGAGTGAGTTTCCAGTTGCAGATCTACCCTGTCTCCCTGAATGACCGTTGACAAGTCACCTAGGTTCACCATTCAACACAAGTAGGATACAGAAGTGCTATAGCAAAATCCCCAGACATTAAAACTAGATATACAGGGATCAATCTTAGGTAGTCCCTCCCTCATGTGAAACTCAGGCAAGTTGCTCCATATTTCTGAGTTTTACCTTGTAGGCCAAGTTGGACCAGTACAAGGCCCTACCTGGCGTGAAGAGACACTTTCTTTCTCTGTTCCATCACTTTCCCTTGGAACCAACAGAGCCAGTGATTTTATGCTGAATTTTAGTGAGAATTGGGGAAAGATAGTGACATGGATAGGAAAGGGACCAGACCCAGGAAGGCAAGGGATAGATGAGAATTATGTGATAACAGAAGCAATGAAAGAGAAGTCAGAGCCAGGACAAAAATGTCTGAGGAGCCAGTTCTGTTGAATGCCTGAGAAGCTGACAGCAGCGTTGAAATGAACAAGTCATCAGAGGGGTGGGAGTGTAGCTTTAAGTCTTCTCACTCCTCGGCTTCATGTACTCACCAAGCATTCACTGAGCATCAGAGGTTGGGGCGGTGCCGCCTGTACATGTGTCTATACACTAGGAAGCACTGCTAGTGTCAAGGAAGCCAAGGGCAAAGCACCTGGACCTTTGCTACTCAGCATGTGGGCCACAGGATGGCAGTCAGCACCTCAGCTGTGCCTGAAAGTCACAGCTAATAGAGAAGAGGAGAGATCTCTTAACAGCTCACGTTTTCAGCAGTGACATAGGCTCCCGGCTGTATCACAGTGACTTGGAGGCTTGTCAGAAAATGAAAACTTCAGCCATGTGTGATGATCATGTACTTGTTAATTCTAGTTACTCTGGAGGCTGAAGCAGGAGGATCACGTGAGCTCACAAGTTCAAGGATAGTCTGGGCAACAGAGACACTGCCATACACATGCGTGTGTATGCACACACACACACACACACACACACACACACACACACAAAAACAAACTTCAGGCTCTGTTCCAGACCTTCTAAAATAAAATGTGCACTTTGCCTCTCAGTTTTCAGCACACAAATCATCAGCAAGAGATCTGTCTATTTATGCCATGAGGCCATGGGTTACACTCTGAACAGCAGAGAACACAGACAGGAAACAGATTGGTATTTTGGAGTTGGAGATTTTTAAAGAGACCAAAGGAAACTTGAGTCAGCTAGGATTATGGATTTACTTTGGTTCCTCCCCTCAGCAAGCTTTTTTCAGCCCTGTCCCCAGTCTGGACCGAAGAAGGCCTGCTGACCAGACTAATTATAATCCCAGTCGAGGAAGGAGGCGGCACCGTAGTGTGGATCCCTAGTGCTGCCTCTCAGAATCGAAGGCCCCTCAGAGGGGTAGGTTCCCTGAGGACTCAGCACTGCAAGCTGCAGCTGGCTAAAGAAGCAGAGCTTCAGGATGGCAGTCAGCATCTCAGCTGTGCCTGAAAGTCACAACTAATAGAGGAGAGGAGAGATCTCTTAACAGCTCACACTTTCAGCAGTGACATAGGCTCCCAACAGTCTCTGTCAGGGCCACGATGCGTGCCCAAGTATGTATGCATCTTAATGAAGGCATAAAAAACTCTAAAAATTACATCAGTAGTGAAATTACTGGTAGTATTTATTTTCTTCTTTGTATTTTTCTGGGTTTTCCACAATTAAACAGAATTGGTATAAAATCAGTAAATAACAAAGACTTTATTTTGAAACTCTCATTAAGACAAATGTACAAATAAATGTGAACTTCTGTGCTGTGGGGTTTCCACCCTATGGAGAATTGAGGGAAATTCCTGAAGTGAAAGACAAAGCAGAGAAAGAACAGTTCCAAAGAAGCCCAATTCTTTTTGTTTGTTTGTTTTTGTTTGTTTTTTGAGACAGGGTCTCGCTTTGTAGTTCAGGCTGGCCCTGAGCTCAGCCTCCAACTCACATCACAGCAATCCTCCTGCCTCTGCCTCCCGAGTGCTGGGATGACAGGCGTGAGCCACCACGCCCGGCACTGTGGTATGTGGTACTGGTTGCTGCTGGGTGTGAGTCTCCATGCCCAGTATGGTATGTGGTTACCTGGGAATCAAACCCGGGTCCTTGCGCTTGCAAGACAGGTGCTGGAACCACTGAGCTAACTCCCTGGCCCGCCCAATTCTTCATTCTGAAGATGGGCTGAGTCAAACGTCAAAACCTGAGTCTTTTGGATGCTAAACCTGCCCAGTACTGTGCAAGCCCTAACCAGGATAAGTGGGTTCACATCTGGAAGCAAAGAATCTTAGCTCTAGAAGAATCTGAGAGCTTATCGATTCACTCTCACCCTTTGTTCTTCCAGGAGGGAAATGAGGGTGGAGAAGTGAGACTGTTGTTTACAACTGTATCATTTCCTTTTTTTAGGTTTTTGAGACAGGGTCTCGCTTTTGTGGTTCAGGCTGGCCCTGAGCTCAGCCTCCAACTCACATCACAGCAATCCTCCTGCCTCTGCCTCCCGAGTGCTGGGATGACAGGCGTGAGCCACCACGCCCGGCACTGTGGTATGTGGTACTGGTTGCTGCTGGGTGTGAGTCTCCACACCCAGTATGGTATGTGGTTACCAGGGAATCGAACTCGGGCCTTTGCGCTTGCAAGACAGGCACCGGAACCACTGAGCTAACTCCCCTGCCCCAACTATATCATTTTCTATCTGAGCCAGTCTTCTCAGCTAATGTCCGCTTCACTGCCCAATCTGAACATGTCAGATGCCTGCTTCTGTACCCACAAAACACTCCGTGCCTTTCTCTGTCGTTTATCACTAAATGGCTGAGCATCTACAGCACAGCAGGCCCTGTGCTAGGCCCTTGGTATGCATCAGCGATCAAAAATCCCTCTCTTAGTGTTCTGTTTTTTAAAATCACTGTGCTTATTTCCATAACAAATATTTCTGGATCATCTGGCTGTGGGGTTTATTTTATGGTCATCTTGATTGTTCAGGGATTTGGCTTCCTCCTTTCCCCTACTCTGAACACCTTGTGGATGCAGTGAACGCTTTCTGAATGAATAAATAATAAAATGGCCAGGGTCACACAACAGTCTCAAGACAGCTGCCACTGTTGCTTGGGTCCTCCCACTGCTAGACCACTTTTTTCTGTCCTACATTGCAGTCAGCTCAAATCTCTGAAGCATTTTATCATCTCTTGTGAGAAGCTAGGGGAAAGAAGGTTAAGGGCTGGGCAGATCCATTTTGGAAAGACGGAGGAAAAGGCCGAGAGAAAGACCGAGAGCGCTAGCAAGGGAGTCAGCTTGCTTGGGAAGAGCCAGAAGAAGTACTCTTCACGGGGGGCCACTGAGCCCCATCATTCTGCGGGGACTACACACTTGAAATACATTTCGTTTCTGTGTTAAAGCCACCCCTGGGGCTGCCGGCATTTCTTTCGCGCACGCCCCCACCCCTGGGCCCTGGGCCCTTCGAACTGAACCTCCAGGCAGAGGCAGCCGGGCCTTGGCGGCAGGAGCCGCGGGCCTGGCAGCAGCGCAGCTGCCCTGCAGCGCCCTCTGGCGCTCCGCAGCGGGCAGCGCCGCCTCTCCGGGGCGGGGGAGGAGCGCGGGGGCGGCGGGCCGCTGCTAAGCGCCTCGTGTTCCGGAGGTGCGGAGGGACAGTGACTCATCTCGCCTGCTGAGCCCGCACCGTCCGCCCGCGCGGGCTCGCCGCCTCCGCACGCTCCTGGTGACGCGCCAAGACGCGGAGAGCCGCTCTGCTCACGAAAAGCTGCCCGCGGGGGGCCGGCGCCGACTGCACCCCCTCTCCTGCCAGCCAGGCGGTACCCGTGCTCTTTCTGAACCCCAGCTTCCTGTGAGCTTCCGGCTCCGGAAGGCCCACTCACCCCCACACTGCCCTGGGAGCTGCAGGGAGGAGTGGGGAGCGCAGCTGAGGGCAAGAGAAAGGTGCGGGGAGGGCCAGGATGGAGCCCTGAGGAGAATGGGAGAAGGAGGCGCTGGGGTGGGGCTGTGAATCCGGAGCTCAGGGTGGCTTTCCCAGCAACAAGCTGCACAGCCCACCAGGCCTCCCGCACGACGTCCATGCCGGAAGGGGAGACTGCACCACATCACAGAGGGCCTTGAAAGTTAAGCACTAGCTGACATATTTACCAGTTGAGAGGTCAACTGGAAGCCCTGACTGGAGTCAGGAAAAGGAGAGAAACGGAGTACACAGCTGGGAACGGGAGAGGACTAAATGACGGATGAAAACGGGGCAAGCAAAACCCACTCAGGATAGTGTACCTCTCCTCCAGTCTTCACAGCCATCTATCTTGACTTCCCCATGAATGCTGGCACCAGCGGTGCAGGTAGCTCAGGCTCTAACCCAGTTTTGCAGACTGTAACCTTCAGGGGGAAGAGAGCACAGATGTCCGAGGGTAGTATCTATCCCAGCAACTGAGTGGAACATAGGCAGGCAGAGTGGCTTGTCCAGACAGTATCTGGACATGCCAAAGAAGCACTAAGATAGCGTCTGTGTCCCCTTGGGAAGTCTAGAGGGTTCCAGCAAAACTCCGTGGCTGCCTCACACAACTGAATGGCTTCTCGGTCACTGCAGTTTGTTGGAACACGTTAATGGGGAGGTCGAATTGCTCTGGCATGCCCACCTTGCCGCCAGGCACCGAGACTGTGAGTCCCTGATGTCACATGTACTTCAGGGCCCACATTTTGGTCTATCCAGAGCATTAGACTCAACAGACCCAGCTACCAGCCCAGCCTATCTTCCTCTACAAGGATGACACAGGGAGTGAATGTACCCTGCTTTGGGTAGATTGTATATAGCTTCTTGAGATCCCCAACCCATAGGCATGAACATGAATCTGGGGCCACTCCTAATGCCAGGTGCTTACCACCTTCTACCATATGTCATGACATCGTGGGCTCTCCCTATAAAAAAGCACAGTTCCCCTGTCTCCCAGTGTTACCACACACTGCTTTGTCATCTACTCTTTGTTTGTGTGTTTCTGGTTAGGGAAAGAAACCATTGCTCCTACCATAACAATATCTCTGAGTGACAGATGAGTGTGCAGCGTCTGTGTTTATACTCTACTTTTGGAGGCTGAAGTTCAGGCTTTCATGAATATATAGACATAAAGCCCTCGCCATTTCAGTCACATCTCCACAAGAATTTTTCATTGAACCTGATGAATTGGATGTGTGAGTGGAGCAAGGACAACTCTGAGGAGGAAGGACCACGAAGGGTGACCATATGCGAAGGAGCCCATCCAGAGTGACGAGCATTGACACAGAAGTACAGAAGTGAGTAAGAGAGAACAGAGAGACAAAACCCTCTCCTGTGAAGATGTTGAACACAAGCGGCAGTTTACAAGCCAGTGGTGAAAGGATGGACTAGGTAGTAAGCACTGGTGAAAGAACTGGCTTTCCATTTGGGATTAAGTTAGATCAATATAATGAGAAACTTCTCACATGGCTTTCACAAATTACTAGTATGGGGAATGAAATAAGTATCACTACAGACTTTCAGACATCAAATGCATAATATGGGAATACTGTGAGCAACTCCACATACATTGACAGTTTTGATGAAGTGAATCAAGTTCTTGAAAACCATAAAGTCTCAAAATCTACTTAATAAGAAATAGACTTGAATAGTTCTATAGCTATTAAGAAGATTAAATTCATAATTTTAAAACTTGAAAAACTTCCAGGCCCAGGTGGTTTCACTATAGAATTCTACCAAGTGTTTAAAGAATTCTCCACTGATTCCATACAAATGATGTAATCCACTACACTAACAGACTGAAGAAGAAAAATCACATGATCATACCCATCACTGCAGAAAATTATTTGACAAAAATCCAGCGTTCTTTATGATAATTTTTTCAAAACATCTCTGAGAAACAAGAAAAGAAAGGAACTTCCTAAATTTGAAATCCAGAGCCAGGCATATAAACCAGATTTTATACCTGACAATCAAAGCTCATTCACAAAAAGAAAACTGATAAATTGGACATTGTCTAAATTAAAACTTTTGCTCTGTGAAAGGCCCTGTTGAAAGGGTGGGAAAAAAGCCAGACTAAGGAGAAAATATTTGCAAGCTATATGTTTAACAGCAGACTAGAATCTAGGGTGTATAAAGAATTTCCAAAACTCAGCAGTTAAAAATTCAATTTAACTAGAAAATGGGTTAAAATTATACGCATTCATTGAAGAAGATACACTGCTGGCCAATAAGCCCATGAAAAGATGTTCAGCATCACCAACCATCAGGGAAATGCAGACTAGCTCTACAGCATACCACTATACACCTATCAGAATGGCTCAAATTAAAAAGACAAAGTGACAACACCAAGTTTGATGAGGATGTTAAGAATTTGGATCACTCATACATTGCTGGCAGGAATGTGAAATGGCACAGCAATTCTGGAAAACAGTTTGATAGTTTCTTTAAAAACTAAACATAGAAATACCATATGACCCAACAATTAGATTCTTGGGCATTTGTCCCAGAGAAATAAAAAGTTATGTCCATGTAAAAGGCTATTAGGTGAATGTTCATAGAAGCTTAATTTGTAACAGCTGAAACCAGAAACAATACAGCTGTCCCTCCCTGGTTGAATGGATAAACTGATACATCCATTCCATGGAAAATGACTCATCAATACCAAGGAACAGAGTATTGAACAAACAAAAGGAACACAGAGGGATCCATAATTATGCTGACCAAAAGAAATCCCGAAAGGTTATGCACCATATGATTACATTTACTATATAACCTTGTTGAAACGACCTGATTTTAGCAGTCCATCACCTGAACCGCCCCTTCTTCCCATGAAATGACCTGACTTTGGAAAGACAAGAGATTAGTGGTTGGTGGGGGGTAAGCAGGACTCAAGTGGGAGGGAAGTGGGTGTGGCTACAAAGGCGACCTGGAGGACGCTGGTGAAGATGGAAACCTTCTGCTTCTTGACTGCGTCAGTGTCACCACCCTGCTCCAAGTTACCATTGAGAAAAACAGAAAAGGGCACGCGGGACCTGTCTGCATTATTTCTTAGACATCATGTGAATCTACAATGATCACAAACTTAGGAGAAAAATGAGTTAGATCCACATGTTCCAACATGGAAGGTTTCCAAGACATACTGTTAAGTGAAGAAAGCAAGTTGCAGATCTCTGTATTTAGTGCAGTACCATTTGTTTTTAAAACAGTCACATAAGGGCCGGGGAGTTAGCTCAGTGGTTCCGGCGCCTGTCTCACAAGCGCAAGGACCCGGGTTCGATTCCCCGGTAACCACATAACAATACTGGGTGTGGAGACCCACGCCCAGCAGCAACCAGTACCACATACCACAGTGCCGGGCGTGGTGGCTCACGCCTGTAATCCCAGCACTCGGGAGGCAGAGGCAGGAGGAT
>PVIR01040925.1:0-13041 GCA_004026965.1 Petromus typicus
GGTTTTTTGAGACAGGGTCTCGCTTTTGTGGTTCAGGCTGGTCCTGAGCTCAGCCTCCAACTCACATCACAGCAATCCTCCTGCCTCTGCCTCCTGAGTGCTGGGATTACAGGTGTGAGCCACCACGCCCGGCACTGTGGTGTGTGGTACTGATTGCTGCTGGGCGTGAGTCTCCACACCCAGTATGGTATATGGTTTACCAGGGATCGAACCCAGGTCCTTGCGCTTGCAAGACAAGCACCGGAACCACTGAGCTAACTCCCCGTCCCTCTGACCAACTGCTTCTAACTGGAATGTGTTATCTCAAAACCACTGCAATTGTTTTTTTTTTTTTTTTTTGAGACAGGGTCTTGCTTTGTAGTTCAGGCTGGCCCTGAGCTCACTGTGTAGCCCAGATGAGCTTCAAACTCACAGCAGTCCTCCTGCCTCTGCCTCCAGAGGGCTGGGATTACAGGTGTGAGCCACAACATCTGGCATTGTTTTATGTGGTGACCGGGGATGGAACTCGGGACCTTGCGCTTGCAAGGCAGACGCCAGAACCACTGAGCTAAATCCCTGGACCCAAAACCAATGTGATTTTTTAAAAAGTAAGTTATTGGCACATATCTTTAATGCCAGGGAAGCCGAAGCAAAAGGATCATTCTGAGCTCAAGGGTAGCCAAGAGCTCAGCTCCAAATCCAAACCAAAAAGCAACAGTCACTGTGTACGTCACAATCCCATTTTATACACAGTGACAAAGGGGTGCATACATATATATTTTTACAGTATCACGTTTATGGTCACATGATCTAACCATTCTTCGGCACCTCAAACATCTCTCCCTGTCCTAGGAACGAAGGTTAGCGACATGGCACTTGCCTACCCTGCATGAAGCCTGAGCTCAATTCCTAGACCAAATATTTAACACAAAAATATGCGTAAGATTGTGACTGTGGTGCGGTTTGTAACAGCCGGAGGTGAGTGAAGCTCCACAGTGGGCGCTCTGCACGCTCCATCCCGACGCGACAGAGGTGCGGCGGAGAGGAGCTGGCAGAGATGCCCGCTCTGTGACTGGACGTCGTGGCGCGCCTGTCTCCCAGACTCCTCATGCAGCGCGTCACACCTGCTCTCCACAGACGTGGCGCACTTGCCACCCTCACCAGCGCCAGCCCCTCCACAGAGCCACCGGGGGCCGAGGCTCCTGACTGAGGCCGACCACCCTGTGAACACGGCAGGCGGATGCCCCTTTTCTGGGGTCCCTGGGGCCACCCCCACAGGGCCGTGGGCAGCAGGGCAACATGGAGGCGTTTCCTTCCTCTCTCGGGACACACTTGCCACACGTACACCTGTCTGCACACAGCCTGGGGGTCTGCCTCTCTCGTGTGGCCGGAGGCGCTTCTGCTCCGCTCATGGTGCCCGGCTGGCCTGTGTGCAGACTGCCCCGGGGACCAGCGCTGCCCCAGAAACACTTAAGGGCGCAATACCTCACGCAGGACACAGACTGACTGAGGAGAGGGGGGCTACAAAGGGGCCAGCAGGTGCCGTGGAGAACAGGAAGACCCTCCAACAATATGGCACGTGAGGGGTCTCCACGTGGTGCTGGGACTGGCACTCCTTTCCCGCTCACCCGCGAAGATCCTGGCCCCTCAGTACCCTTAGCCTGCACCTCTTATTCCTCCAAGTCAGATCCGAGCGCCCAGTCACCTGCCCCAGATCACACTGCTAACACTGGCGCGGCCGCACCGCAGTGGATGAACAGACCTGGAGCGCTCGGCCACCGCTGCCCGGGGACGCGGCTCCCCAGCCGACAGGTGGCAGAGCAGCTTCCCATGCGTCTTTCCCAAGAAAGAAACACACACTGTAGCTCACCATTTTGAAAATACTACACACCCGCCCTTGTCACTCTGCCTGTAACCTTTGCGTGATGGCATCGTGCCCTTGGGCTCCAGCCAAGGTGTAGCCCTGTCGACATCGGGCCTTAGCAGCGCCCACCCCTGGGGGCCTGTCCCTCACTCCATCCCCACGGATCTCAGCGGACACGCTGCTCCCTGCACAAGGCTGTCCTGCTCCCCCAACCCTCCCCAGGCACCCTGGCGCCTCCCTCAGAGCATCTCTCACATGCCAGCACGAAGGTCTCAGTGGGCCACGGTCACCTGGCGCCTGCATCTCGGACAAGGACTGGTCTGTCTGCTCAGCCCCGAGCCCCTGTGCCCGGAATGTGCAAGGTGGGGCCCTACCCTGTGCCCTCGCGAGCTCACACAGGCCAGCCAAGGAGACAAGGCTTGGTTATGGCGAGCCAGGCTTAGGGGCCCAGGCAGTCCTGATGCAGCACCAGCTCCCAGCATGGCACACACCCGCCTAGGGCCCTGGGCACGAGCTGGAGAAGGCCCTGGAAGGCCCCTGGCAGCGCCAGCCCTGCCAGCCTCTTACCGGACATCTTTGTCGATCTGCAGCAGCACCTCGTTGTCCTTGAAGTACGTGTTCCACCGGCTGTCGGGGTTGGGGTTGAGCGGCTGAGGGGGAAGAGCAGATGCTTGGCACGGGGTGTTTTCTTTCTTTCTTTTTTTTTGACAGGGTCTCACTATGTAGTCACTATGTAGGCCACTATGTGGCCTCAAACTTGCAGTGATCGCCCTGCCTCAGCCTCCCCAGTGCTGGGATCACAGGTGTGTGCCAACAAGCCCAGCTGCACTGGCTCCACAGCTCTGCATACAGGGGCGCTCAGGAAACTGAGTGAAGGGTGAGCGAAGCGGTGAGTGGAGGGTGCTCTATGGTCTCTTCACCTGCGCTGTGTGGCGCTGGCTCCTACCTCCGAGTCGGCTGAGCGGTGCAGCCTCCCTTTCACCGGCTCCCCCGTCCGTCCATGCCAACTCCGAAGACTACATGACCGCAGTCCCCACCCCATGGGACAGGCTGAGGGCCGAGCAGCCACTGGCACAGGGCTTCCCTGTGCTCTGAGACACTAGGCGCTGTGTTACTGGCCAGGAAGGGTCCCTGCAGGCCTGTGCCGCGGCTGGCAACACTGCGCAGAACGAAGGTACTGGTCAGGCTGCCCCTCTGCACACTCACGTGGTCCTCGAATGTGACATCCTCCCTGGACGTTCCCATGTTAGCCTTGGCGATGCCAGGCTGGATGATCATTTCCCTCAAGAACTGGGCATACAGCTCCCTGTGGGAAGAGGAGTGTGACACCCAAGGCGTGGCAGGGAAAAGCAGCAGCAGGAGCAGGGGCAGGCTCAGGCTCCCGACCCAGGCCCTCTGGCGGCAGTCGCCCACCGTCTCACCTCTGCTTAGCCAGGATGGCTGTCCAAGAGGCTCTCTCCAGGGGGAGGTAGTTCAAGAGGATCTGCAGAAGACAGCAGCACAGCTCTGGGCCTGCCCAGCCAGCCCAGCCTTGGGCCGAAGGAGGCTTCAGGAAGCCCAGAGCAGATAAGACGGGCGAGGCCCAGGATGCAGGCCTGTGCCAGGGTGGCCCTGATCCCCAACCCTATCCCAGACCGGCCCTTTCCTCTGCTTTCCCACACACGGACTCTTCCTAATGATAAGAAAAGCGGGTACTCAAGGGGCTGGACATCAAGGTCTGGTTTGCACCCCACTTCTGCTTGAGGTCTCACATGGAACACAACCTGTGCTTTGTGCAAAGGAGCCCCCAGTCGGCCTCCAGGGTGCACCAGGAAGTAGTGTCTTCAATGGGACACAGCAGCCCGTCCCCAAGGGCATCCTGGAGGGGACACCAACAGGACAGAAACCCGGAACTTCCCAGGCCAACTTCCTCAGGCCAGCGAGGGGCACGGCGGAGCAAGAGGGAAGCCTGGAGAGAGGCCGACCATGCTGACCCGAGAGCAGAAAGCCCGGAGCCCAGCCCAGGCGCACCCACCTTCCAGCAGAGGCACCGCAGTCCGCCCTCGCAGGGGATGCCTGTGAACACAGCGGGCAGATGTCACCCCCAGCCCCAGCCCCTGGGCCTCCTGGCTGGCAGGGAGTGGCGTGGGCAAGAAAGTACTTCAAGAACTACCTTGCACCAAAGAGATGGCTGAGCTGGGTGCTAATTCTGGGTGTCATTTCGAACCCCCCTCTGGTCCGGAATGTTCCGGGTTTGTTTTGGTTTTATGAGACAAGGTCTCGCTTTGTAGTTCAAGCTGGCCTTGAACTCACTATGTAGCCCAGGCTGGCTTTGAATTCCCAGAGTTCTTTCCTTAGCCTCCCAGTGCCAAAATTACAGATGTCACCACCATGCCTGGCTCTAGAATGTTCTTTTGAAGATCACGCCATCTTGTGATGCTTGATAGTCTTTCCCGGAGGAGCCATTACCAACCACCAGCTCTGCCCAATCTAGATCAGGTTCCCCATTTGTAAACAACAAAGGCCCAGAGACCTCTTCTTAGTCCCATCACCACCAGAATTACATGATTTGTGTGTTAATTTAATGTTTGTAACCGCTACCACTGAGTTAGCCCCAGGAGAACAGGAAGCACGTCTGCCTACTATTTCCAGTGCTTAGCACAGGGCACAGCACACAAAAGGAATTCTGTTAGTGCCCGAGGAAGACAAAATAGGCTCTGAGGCTAAGTGCTTTGTGCCCTAAAACTTCCTTCATTTACTCCCCCCATAGCTTCCTGAGTAGGAAAAATAACCCTCATCATCCCCACGTTACAGCTTGGGAAACTGACCTATCAAGATACAGCATCAAGAATTTAAACACATGTCTGACCCAAGAACCTGCAGGGTTTTTTTTTTTCCCCTATTGGGAATCAAACTCAGCGTTGTTCCACCCCTTAGCTACAGCCTCGGCCCTATTTATTTTTTAATTTTCAGCCAGGGTCTCACTAAAAAGCCCAGGAACTTATGATCCTCCCGCCTCTGCTTCTCTCTGGGCTGAGATGACAGGTGTGCACCACTGCATCCGGCTCCACCACTAACCACATGCTGCTTTCCTTCTGCAGCCTAAATATTACTCCAGACAGGAAGGCCCACGTCTCCTCAACACCCAGGAACCTCGCAACAGCAGCCACTGGATGGTTTCCCAGGTACTGAGGACACAGGCAAGTGTCCAAGCCCACATGGAGATGCAGGGACAACTTAAACCTCTGGCTGGCAGAGACACAAAGGCAGGCCAGGGACATGGAGCTACACAAACACTGCAGACAATACAAACACCTTAAACAAGGCCAAAAGCAGTTATCTCTGTGCTGGAGTAAGATTAGCCATGCCTGAAGGGGCAAAGTCCAACGCAGCCAAGGTTCAGCTCCTTAGTCGCTATTCCAAGGACAGAATTTTACTATTAACCAAAGATCACTGGCACCTTAGCACAGATTCTAACCCGGGTGAAAACCAGAAACCACCCTGCGGTTATTGAAATTCCTGAACACAAGAAGGCAGTGAGAAATGAGGAAAGCCTTGACCTAGGTTCAAAGCCGTTCCATTCTCGGGCCAGGTGTGGTGTGGTAAGCCTGTGGGAGATTGAGGTAGGATGATCCGATCACTGTGTGTTCAAGACCATGTCTCAAAAAACCAAAAATCAGTGGCTCACACCTATAATCCCAGCACTCGGGAGGCAGAGGCAGGAGGATTGCTGTGAGTTCGAGGCTTACCTGGGTTACACAGGGAGCTCAGGGCCAGCCTGAACTACAAAGCAAGACCCTGTGTCAAAAAATTTTTAAAAACTAAACTCTTCCCATACTCCTCTTGACTTCAGCCCTTTCCCCATATCTAAGGCCTAAATGTGGCCTCCACTCCTCCCAGAAACTCTACTCAATCTGCAGCAGGCTCCAGGCATCACTCTGACCCCTAGAACAGACCAGATGTGGTCCCTGGTCACCTTCCCCTCACCCTTAGCCATGAACACTGATCTACAGCAATCTTAGAAGTGCAGAGGCAGTACTTACCACTAAAACTGAGTTCTCGCAGCTTCTCCAATGCAATTGCGGGCTCTTTCAGGACATCCTGGAAATCTGCAATCCTAGAAAGGATAGAAGGAGGCAAACGAAGCTGTGCAAACACCAAGTTAACCAGTGCGGTGGCCACACCTGCAGGCCCCTGCTCCTGGACACCACCAGTCTCCAACCTGAAGCTTCAGGGAGTGGAGCGCTTTAAACACTTCTTGCTCTAAGCCCAGCAACATCGGCCTTATGAGGCATATTCTTGTCTTGTCTAGAGGTTCTCAAATGCACACCATGAAATAAGCATCTTCTAACAGTTAGCCGGCATTTACTGGGCACTTTCAGGCTGGCCAGAGGCAGCAGCACCCCGCCACTTGTCAAACTCATCCAATTCTGGGAGCCAGGAGAAACTTGAACTGCAGCCTTTGGGCCAGTGCAATCCGGCCTGGATCTTCTTGCTCAAGAATGTAACCACTAAAACATCTCTGGGCCTGCCCTAGAGCGTGGACCAAAAGCTTTAAAAAAAAATAATTTCTGGAGGAAAACTGGAGAGTAAGCAAAATTTTGCAGATGCTGCAGGACGCAGCCTGGGGCAAGAGGGCAGACGGGATAACTAGGTTCTCTAACGTTTCTAGGAAGCAAAGGACACAGGGGATGTGGCACATTTAAAGAGGAGGGGTTGGGAGCAGGGGGTAAATGGGAAAGGGACAGGGCACCGAGGTCTGGAGGAGGAAGACCCCAGGGAAGGTGTCCAGATCGGGGCAGAAAGAAGGTGCCCCAGGGGCAGAGAGGCGTCTCCCCTCCCGCCCGCAAGCAGGGAGGTTACAAAGTGGGCGCCCGAGGCCTGGCCGCGCCCGCCCGGACCAGCTCTGCCCCAGAAGAGTGGCCCCGGCTAGGAGCGCCCCGAGGGCCCTTACTTACCGGCTCTTGTGCAGACTCGACATGGTGTTGACTTCCGGGCCCCCCAGCTGCCTCCGCAGCTCCGGCCACCGCCGCCGCCCCCCAGGGACGCGGGGCTGTCTCCAAGAGCCTCCGGCGGGAAACCAAGCCTGAAGACTCCCGTTCCGGGCCAAGCAGGGGGCGCAGGCCCCGCCCCGCGGTCACGTGCCTTCGCTACCCTGGCGTCGCGGGAGAAGTGGGCGGGACCAGGGGCGCCTTCAGCTGTCGCCCCGCCCTCCGGGCCGAGGACCCAGCCTGCGGTCCCGCCCCGCTGGCTGCAGCGCAAGCTAGTACCCTGGTTCCCTGGACCTCTCCTCTCCCTTACTCATATCCTACATGACTGTTGCATAAACGTCTGCGTCTTATGCTAAAATGTATAGGCCTCGATTTTTTTTGTTTTTGTTTTGCTTTTTTTTAAGACAGTGCTTCGCTTTATAAGTCAGGCTGGCACTGAACTCGAATTCAGCGATCCCCCTGCCTCGGTCTCCTGAGTGCTGGGATTACCGGCGTGAGTCACCACTCCCAGCTCTGTGGTGTGTGGTACAGCCTGCTGTTAGGTGTGAGTCACCACGTCCAGCATTGTTGTATGTGGTTACTGGGGGACAAACTAGGGACTCTGCGCTTGCAAGGCAAGCGCGGAACCACTGAGCTAAATCCCGGGGACCCGTTTTGCTTGTTTTTGGCAAGGAGTCTCACTATGTAGTTCAGGCTGGCTTTGAACTCACTTAAATGCACAGTGATCCTCCTGCCTCAGCCTCCCGAGAGCTAGGCTTACAGGTGCTCCCCCATGCCCCAGTCTGATATGTGTTGCTCAGTACTGAGTCCCTCAGACCTCCTGTTTACCAGTGACCCATAATGTCCCGTTTACCAGTGACCCTCATGGACGGTGTAGCTCAGTATGTGCTGGATAGAGGAGCTATGTTTTGCTGTTGCTTTGACTTTTGGGTTTCATAAACAGTAGAGTCTGTCACTTAACCGCAATCTCAGAACAACAGAAGAAAACTAAGAACTGGGAGCTCTCCCAAGAAAGACAGTAGGCAGCCTTACAATGATTTTCTGTACAGGTGATTTCATATATGACCTTTAAAAATTGATCAACAAATCAATGCATGCGTTGACATTAGCATGTATAACCTCCACACCCCCTGCAGTCTCTAGTACCTGGCTGAGGTAGGATAACAAAGATTAAATATAGGTTAAAAAAAGACAAGAAAATTATTTCTTTAAAAAATTGTGCTTTTTCATTTTCATTTATTTTTAGGGAAGAGTCCCATGTAGTTCAGCCTGGACACAGCAATACTCCTGCCTCAGCCTCCCCAGTGCTGGGGTTACAGGCATGCCCCCTAATGTCTGGCAAAAAAAAAAAAATTGTGGGCCGGGGAGTTAGCTCAGTGGTTCCGGCGCCTGTCTCGCAAGCGCAAGGACCCGGGTTCGATTCCCCGGTAACCACATAACAATACTGGGCGTGGAGACCCACACCCAGCAGCAACCAGTACCACATACCACAGTGCCGGGCGAGGTGGCTCAGGCCTGTAATCCCAGCACTCGGGAGGCAGAGGCAGGAGGATTGCTGTGATGTGAGTTTGAGGCTGAGCTCAGGGCCAGCCTGAACCACAAAGCGAGACCCTGTCTCAAAAAACCTTAAAAAAAAAAAAATTGTAAGAAGTCAGGCCTGGTGGCACACGCCTGTGATCCCGGCACTCTGGAGGCTGAGGGAGGGATATCAGAGTTAGAATGGAGGTGAGGAAGTCACTCCCTCCCATTCATTCATTCTATTCCTGCTCCCAGGTCCTGAGAGGGGTAAAAAAATAAAATAACAGAGACCCAGGAGCTCTCTGATGCCCTGCGTGAGAGCGCCGGCCTGCTGGGTCTCCTAGCCTGACCTTCCAGTCGCCCTTCTCCCACCTCATCACAGGTGTCACAGGTTCATACGCACTAGCAGCATGACTAAGATCAGGAGGAATTCTGGGGTGCGCACGGGTGCCGGGAGACTCAAAGGTGACTCAGCCGCTTAGCGGTCCTTCTTGCTGCTCACACCTACGGAGCCGGAGGTGCTGGCCTGTGTCTGTGATCCTAGCACTGGGGAGTCTCAGGGTTACCACTTGTTCAAGACCAGCCTTAACTAAAAGACTTGTCTCGAGCAACAAACAAAAAAATAAGAAACTAACTTTCAGGAAGCAGCCAGTTCCCAAGGTGATGCACATCAGTATTCCTTTGCTTAAATCTAGACTCCTTCTCTACCGCCACACCCAAAACGGAGGCTGAGGCAGGAGGATTACTCTGAGTTAAGAGTCCAGCCGGGACTGTACAGTGAGACCCCATTTCAAAAAAAAAAAAAAAGTAAAGAAAACAAACCTGCTCCCAAGATTAAAAAAAGAAAGGCGAGCAAATCCAAAGAATGTCCAAATTACTCCCCCCACACTCCCAGACTCGGGGAGGCCCAGGCGGGAGGATCACTGTGAGGTTTCGGCCAACTTGAGCTTCATACCGAGCTTCTGCCTCGATAATCCAAAACAGGGGGCCGGGGATTTGGCTCAGTGGTTCCGGCACCTGTCTTGCAAGCTCAAGGACCGGGGTTCGATCCCCGATTATCCACATACTATTCTGGGCGTGGAGACTCACACCCAACAGCACCACAGTGCCGGGCGTGGTGGCTCACGCCTGGAATCCCAGCACTCGGGAGGCAGAGGCAGGAGGATTGCTGTGCTGTGAGTTTGAGGCTGAGCTCAGGGCCAGCCTGAACCACAAAGTGAGACCCTGTCTCAAAAAAAAAAAAAAAAAAAAAAGTCCTAAACAAGTACACAAAAAATTTCGTAATTTACCTACTTAAAAACCACACACGCCCCAGTGCTAAGTGGGCTCACCACCTCCCGCGGAGGCACCTTCCCGCTTCCCGCCCCAGGGCGCCTGTGGCTGCGCCTGAGGAAGCTCCGCCCCCTCTCACTGGTGATTCTACAACAGCTGCGGAACCTGCTGCGAGACCCTCGGGCCCGCGGGGGACATGGACGTGCCCAGCAGCGCTGACACACAGCCGTCTCTCCCTCTTTTCACCCAGGCACCAAGGATTTCCGCTGTCTCTAGCAGGGGAATTGGTTTCGCCCCATACAGATACCACGCTCCCTTTGGTAAGATGTCCAGGTCTCTTTGTTAAGAATACACAGCATACCTATACAACTTGTGGCTCCCTCTGTATGCCCAGGATCCACCCCAGGTGACTTCCACCTCATAGAATAAGGGGCACCGTGAGAATACTTATCACCCAGAATGACCAAGGAGAAAGACTGGCCAGGCTTGGTACACATACAATCTTTTCTTTTCTTTTCTTTTTTTTTTTTTTAGTTTTTGAGGTAGGGTCTCTCTCTGTAGTTCAGGCTGCTCCTGAACTCAGCCTCGAACTCAGCAATCCTCCTGCCTCTGCCTCCCAAGTGTTGTGATTACAGGCATGAGCCACCACGCCTGGCACTGGGGTACTGATTGCTGTTGGGCGTGAGTGACTACACCTGGCATTGTGGCGTGTGGTTACCAGGGATTGAACCCAGGCCCTTGTGCTTGCAAGACAGGTGTTGGAACCACTGAGCTAAATCCCCGCCTCATCACATGAGATCTTTCCCAAGCACTTCTGGTCCATGGTTGGCTGAAGTTGCAGAGTGGATCATACAGATCCACAAGGCCAACTATATAGAATATTTCTGCATAATAGAAAGATTAAGTTGTTTTAAATAGAAATCTAAAAATAAAGGAAAGGAAGTTGAAAATATAAAAAGAAAGAAAGTTGCTTTAACTGCACAAATACAAGGAGTATATTTTTTAATAATGGCCAGAGGTCATAAATGGGGGTGACTGGGTGTTCTCACCATCACATAAGATGTGCTCTCTCAAACTGTGTTTAGGGAAGCAGCGCATTACCCATCTGCTGTGGACAAATAAAAAATACTACTCAGTTCTATTTATTTATGTACTTATTTATTTATTTTGAGACAGATTCTCGCTATGTAGTTGAGACTGTCCTTGAACTCACTACATAGCCCAGGCTGGCCTGGAATTTGCAGTGACCCTCCTGCCTCAGCCTCCTGAACGATAGGATTACAGGCGTGTGCTACCACACTGGACCAGCCAGTACTTTAGAACCAGGAAATAGCACAAACATACCTCAAGGAAAACATGGACATCTGACTCTCATTTGAAAAAAAAATGATATTCCCCTCTCATATCTGATACACAGAAAATTTCCAATAAGTGAAATCTTTGCAAGGAAAAAACCTACATCATTAGAAGGAAAATATATAGAAAAATGTTTATAAGCTCAGAGAAGACATAAAGCCCAAATCCATGAGAGATGAGACAGCTAGAATGCATTTATTTATTTGAGACAGGGTCTCACTTTGTATCCCAGCAAGCTTCGAACTCACAACAATCCTCTTGTCTGTGCTTCCCAGGTGCTGGGATTATAGGTGTGTGCCTCCACAGCCAGCCTACCTGATAAAGTTTAAAACTTTTTTTTATAGTAAATGACAAACATCAATATGAGAAAATATGTACACATTTTATCATAAAGACTAAGCATCTCTAAGTGCCGGGCGTGGTGGCTCACGCCTGTAATCCCAGCACTCGGGAGGCAGAGGCAGGAGGATTGTGGTGTGAGTTTGAGGCTGAGCTCAGGGCCAGCCTGAACCACAAAGCGAGACCCTGTCTCAAAAAAAAAGACTAAGCATCTCTAACACATAAAGCATTAAGTTAAAAAAAAAATCTTCCCATAACAAAAACAAAAGTACATTTGTTCACAAAATTTATTGTCAGTATATGTCAGACATATTCAGGTGTTGGACATTTAGTACTGAGCAAAACAGAAAAAAATTCCTGGTGCCAAGTGTGGTGGTGCACACCTGTAATATAAGCACTTGGGAGGCTGAAGCAGGAGGATCGCCTAGAGTTCAAGGCTAGTCTGGACTACATAGTGAGTTCAAGGCCAGACTAAACTGCATAGAGAGACTTTGTCTCAAAAAAAACAAAAACAGAATAAAACACAGATTCCTAGCCTTCAAGCATTGATATTTAGTGTGGGGGCATGGACGTTTCAAAGGTGAATGTGGAAACTGAGTATCATGTTAGATGATGATAAATCTGTCATCCCAGCTACTGGAGAAACTGAGGCAGGAATATCTCAAGTTCACATCCGTCCTTGACAACTCAGAAAGAACTTTTCTCAAAAAACAAAGAATAAAAAGGTCTGGGAAAATAGCCCAGCACTGTGTGGGTTCACTCTCCAGTGCCACAAAATAATTACCTAATTAATTAGAGCATTATTGCAAAAGTGTGAATTAAAAAATCAGATTGTTTCTCTTAGATTGGTAATTGTTGCTTATTTTGTTTTGTTTTGTTTTATTTTATTTTGAGACAAGGTCTCACTATGTTCAGGCTAGCCTTGAACTTACTATGTAGCCCAGGCCAGCCTCGAACTCACAGAAATCCTCCTGCTTCTGCCTCCTGAGTGCTGGGATTACAGGCGTGAGCCACCACGTCCAGCATTGAATTTCTCGATCTTCTTGATTCAGTTTTGATAATTCTTAAATTTCTAAGGATCTATCCATTTCTTCTGTATTTTCCATCTTACTAGAATACAGTTTCTCAAAGTAGGTACTGATGATCCTCTGGATTTCTGCAAAGTCTATTCTGATTTCCCCCCTTTCTTTCCGAATTGAATGGATTTGAGTCTTTTCTTTCCTTTTTCAATAAGATTGGCTAAGGATTGTCCATTTTATTTAATCTTTCAAAGAACTCTGATTCATTAGCTGTTGTTTTTTTCTTTTAAGCCTTAATTTACAGTTTCATTGCACTCTGGTCCGCCAGTGTGTATGGGATAAATTGAGTTCCTTCGCACTTACCTAAGCTTGTGCCTCAAGGTAGGATATGGTCTGTTTGGCAGCTTGGCCCATATGCAGCTGAGAAGACTATGGATTCTGATGTCATGGGGGAACATTCTGTGGACATCTGCTAAGTCCCCTTGTTCCACAGTTTGGTTCTTATGATATTTCATTTATTTCACTTATAATATTTCATTGTTGATTTTTTTTTTTTTTTTTTAGGTTTTTTGAGACAGGGTCTCGCTTTGTGGTTCAGGCTGGCCCTGAGCTCAGCCTCAAACTCACATCACAATCCTCCTGCCTCTGCCTCCCGAGTGCTGGGATTACAGGCGTGAGCCACCACGCCCGGCACTGTGGTATGTGGTACTGGTTGCTGCTGGGT
>PVIR01040926.1:0-12893 GCA_004026965.1 Petromus typicus
GCGCAAGGACCCGGGTTCGATTCCCCGGTAACCACATAACAATACTGGGTGTGGAGACTCACCCCAGCAGCAACCAGTACCACATACCACAGTGCCGGGCGTGGTGGCTCACGCCTGTAATCCCAGCACTCGGGAGGCAGAGGCAGGAGGATTGTGATGTGAGTTTGAGGCTGAGCTGAGGGCCAGCCTGAACCACAAACAGAGATCCTGTCTCAAAAAACCTAAAAAAAAAAAAATAATAATAATAATAATAAAATAACTGTTCTGTGGCCTGGGTGCCTGGATAGGTAGATGAATAAATGAAGAGCCGAAGGAGATGACGATACCACTTGTCCCTCAAATTTGCCTGAAAGCCTATTTGCCCCTGGGGTCCCAGTTCTTTCAGCTACATTGAATGCAGAGCATTAATTCCACAGCTCTCTCTAGGATAAAGTGCAAGTCAATTGCTGGAGCTGTCCTGGGTTTCTGCTCCCCTGTCCCTCGCCCAGCAGAACCCTCCCTGGTCCCTGCCTGTCCCTGCTGCAGGGGACACACACAGAGACGCATAGCACTGTTGTTCTTCTCCTGGCCGTTCAGGCCCAGTTTTGTTCCCCGGCTTCAGACGATGGCCCTGCTTGTTCCCAAAGGCCAAGATGACCCTGGTCAACGTGAACTGTCTTTGTCCTTTTCATTCCTTTTCACCCTATCAGCCTCAAGTGTTTGCCCTGTACAGGCGAGAAAAGAGGACCGAGTGTACCTCTCCCAGCAAGCTGTATCCCTCCCACTACAAGAACCAGGAGAACACTGCCCTTTTCTTCCCCCTCCTCCTCTGTCTCCTCTTCTTCCTCTTTTCTCTCTCCCTCCTCCTTCCCTCACCCTCCCCATGTCCTCCCTCCTCTTCTTCCTCCTCTTCCAAAGCAGAGAGGCCGAAGCTCCCCCCACCCAGTCCCACATGACCCAGTAAATGGCAAGGAGAGGACAGGACACCCAGGAGCCAGGATGTTTCCCCACATCTTCCAGGAAGGAGTTTCACTGCTGTATCAGAAGAGCCTGTGACCAGGGAGATGACCGAACTGACAGGAGACCACAAAAGCAGGCATCTGCAGCAGCAGATGTCCCGCCACTCAGGAGGCCAAGGCTGCCCAGGGCTGGACAGCACAAGGGGAGCTCTGTGTCCAGGTGCAGAGGACGCCTGGGTGCACAAGTCCCAGTCCTAGTCTAGGAGAGACACAGCTGCGACCACAGAGTCCACGCAGCTCGTGGACTGAGTCACTCCTCTTATGGGCTCGGGCATGAGCATCTCCACTTTGTGTATCAAGTATCAGAAAGCAGCTGCGAGTACTAGCCCGGGCACGTCAGCATTCAGGAGTACATACAAAGGGTGCCGGGCATATTTCAGTGAGCCTTGTGCGAAACTTCTTCCTCATAAAAGACAATGATTTTGTGATTAAGGTTTAGAAATAATTAAGAGAGGGTTAAAAATAAAAGTAGCAGGGGCCGGGAAGTTAGCTCAGTGGTTCCGGCGCCTGTCTTGCAAGCGCAAGGACCTGGGTTCGATCCCAGGTAACCACATAACAATACTGGATGTGGAGACTCATGCCCAGCAGCAACCAGTACCGCATACCACAGTGCCGGGCGTGGTGGCTCATGTCTGTAATCCCAGCACTCGGGAGGCAGAGGCAGGAGGATTGTGATATGAGTTGGAGGCTGAGCTCAGGGCCAGCCTGAACCACAAAGTGAGACCCTGTCTCAAAAAATAAATAAATAAATAAAAATAAAATAAAATAAAATAAAATAAAATAAATAAAAGTAGCAGAGGCCGAGTAAACCAAACAATACATATTACCATGCCTTCCAAAATAATGTCCCAGAGTATAAATTTCATATTATTAAAAAAAATAATAATAAGACAATTGCTTACCAAGCCATACCGAAAATATGAATTCTGGGAGAACTTTACACTGGAGTCTAGCACTTCCCTGATCCCACATCCCCCTCTATCAGAGGACCCCTGTTCAATGTTTTTCATTCCAGCAAGGAGGTATCACCACCAATCTGATCTTAATTACCTAAACCAGGTCTGTGAAGTTAATTTAAAACAGCAAATTAAACATGTCCTAAGGAAAGTTTTAAAATGAGGTTCTGTGGTTTGCAAGTACTGGATAAAGTCCCTGTTCGGGTCCTAGATGATTTAAACATTAACCTTTGTTTCCTGATATCTCATCACTCCCATCAAGACACTCCCACTGAAGCAAGATTTCAAAGCCAGTAAGTGACAAACAACACTTTCCACAAATGCCAGCAGCTTTGTCTTCATCTTCAGATGGTTCAAAAGTGACCATTCCTGTCCAAGTCAGCGTATGACACCGTCCTGGCCACACTTCCTCCTCAGCGTTTCCCACCAAACCTTTCCTGCCACTGGTCCAAGCCCAGAAATCCCTGAAAGTTGGCTATCGCTACAGCCCACAAAGGCCAGCCTCAGCTGCCTGAGGTCAAGCCCACAGCTCAAGATTTTATTGTTCTTTAATCGTATAAGATGAAGGAGAACAGTGTATGAGGCTGTGGGAGGGGCAAGAGAAAAAAGATACTGAGCCACACTAAGGACTATGTTGTGCAAAGAATTATACAAACAGGGCCCAGGATTTAGCTCAGTGGTTCCAGCATCTGCCTGACAAGCACAAGGTCCTAAGTTTGATCCCCAACACCACACACTACAATGCCTAGCATGGTGCCTCACGCCTGTAGTCCCAGCACTCAGGAAGCAGAGGCAGGAGGATTGCTGAGTTAGATGCTGAGTTCTGGACCAGCCTGAACTACAAAGTGAGATCCTGTCTCAAAAAAAAAAAAGAATCATACTTACAAAATTAATCCTCATTATATCCCTATAAACAGCAATCATTCTTTAATCTTTTGCAAATAAAAAAACTGAGTTCATGGGAGGATGAGAAATTTGCCAAAGTCCAGAGCCTGTAGACATTAAAATCAAAAGTCAAGCTCTTCCTTCTGCATTGAAGAATCGGGTTTTTGTCCCATCCAACTTTACCAGTAAGCACATGTCACCCAAGAAAATGGGGCAAGAAGAGGTAGGAGATGCAAACCACAGCAAGCTGCGAGGGCCAAAGTCAGTACTAGGCATCTGTTAGCAAAGCAGAGCCCAGGGAGGAGTGCTCCAGAGTTCACGGAAAGATGGTCGTGGAGAATCTGCAGTCACCTAGCACGCCAGGCTTTATGAATTAGGTATCTGGACATTTTTCTGTGCAAATGAAAAAAGCAAATCAGAATCACAGAAGCAGCGTGGTCTGAAGGCCTATTTCTGCTGCGTGGAGGAGGCACTCTGCTGGGCAAAACACCTGTCAGTAGAGCCAGCTCCTCAGAACACCAGCAGTTCTGTTGTGGACACAGTCACAAGGCCCGGAAGGCTGGTTACCAAACAGTGGCCAGAAGATTCCTGTATGGGATTAAGACTGGCCTGAAGTCCTGTAAAGATTCATTCTCTACAGCTCAGTTGTGCTTAGTAGAATTTTCTCTCTTTTCAAGGAAATCCACATGTGGTTTCTACCACTGCCAGTAACAAATTACCATAAACTTAGTAGCTTAGCAGAACACAGTCACCACTGTACAATTTTTACCATTCTCTTCTTGAAGGCTTTAGAGGAGAATCTGTCCCTTCCCTTTCTCTTCCTCCATCTTCAAAGCCAGGAACAGGAGTCAAGTCCTTCTCACCTCATGTGATCCCAACCTCCTCAATGGGTTCTCTTCCTCTTTTAGGCCCAACCATGATTAGGGCTCAGCTCCCTGTACAAGTCCAGTGATTAGCAACCCTTATTTCCTTTGCAACCCTAATTCCTGATTGTCACACAACATAATACATTCAGCATCTCTAGGGATAAGGATGCAGGTTTCTTTCAGACTAGATAGGTCTTTATTCTTCCCACCACAAGGATGTTCTAAAAACATCAAGAGTATGTTCCACACTTCTGGCCAGCGTGTGGGTTGGTAACACAGGCTGTGACGCTCTGTTCTCCTGAACTCTCAGGATTGCAAAGGAATGGACGAGCATACACCAGCCTCTAAGGTTAACAGATTCAGCCTCCACCTAACATCAACTAGCCATATAAACCACAGCAGATAACTGCTATTGTGTTGGATAACTTTCCTGTGTGTGTAGGATGCCAAGTGACTTAAATGAGCACTATATTCTTGACATACCCAGAAGCCTCAGTAAGCAAAGAAGCCAACTGAAATTATTTAACAAGGAAACCTTCAAAGTGGACAGGTCGAGAGGCTGTAAGACAGGAAAAACAAAACACTGCTCTGCCTTTCCTTTGCCATCAGAAACACTAGGATAGACCATTGTTCATTTCACCACAGAGAGATTCCAGAGCTTCTATTTTGTTTCCGGGAGAACTTGAAATTGTCAAGGTTAGCTTCAAGAGCAAGTTGGCATTCAGTTTAAAGCATCATCACTCTCCTGTCTTAAGAAAACATCAAATATTCCTTCAACTCTATGCTTTTAACACCAAATTATTTTCTCCGATTTCGTGAACACAGCTATGTCAACTCGACTCTGAACAGAAGGTGCCAGTTTCCTGGACTAGTCTACACAAACCCAAAGAAGACGCAGGATACCAAGTTACCATCCCAAAACAACAAATTTATACTTTAGGTCCTTACATCTTATGTCCTTATGATTATACAAATTTCATAGTGATTTTCAGGAAGTAGAATTAATTTGAATATTATTATATTACAATATTATGTATTTTAATATTAAAAGAATATTATTAGAAAAGTATATGTCAGTATACAAGACATTATGTCAAAAGAAAGTGATATCTGTGTTTCTTGTGTAACTATCTGTACACTCTCCTGCATGAACAAGTTGGACAAGTGAAAGAGAAAGCCTAGGAGTTCTCAGTTTTGAAACTAAATGTTATATTAAGATGAAAGAGAGCAGAGAGACGGAAACTTAGTACTCTGTCTGCTACAATTCAAACAAATCCATTCTTAGAAAAATACACTTGTTGGAATTCAAGAAAGTGACAGTATGCCACTCAGAAATCTGGTCTACTTTAGAAAAGTCTTCTCTTTGGTAAATGGATATTATGCTTATATTGCTAGTCTATTTTAATGGTTAACATTCAAAATCCATATAACATTTATTTTGATAAAATTTGGTATTTTAAAAACAAGAAAAGAATATTCTTTACTTATAAAAGGAGCTGCATGCAGGTTTCATTATGTACTAAGACCCTTTGGGAAATTCCAGTGTGATTGTGTTTATTATATGTTATATATACATAACATATACATATATATACATAACATAAATTTATATACATAAATTTTCTTAAGTTGATCTTTTGTGTAACTTGAGATGCACGTCCCTGGTCAAGGCTATCTTTGTTTTCAATTTCCATAATGTTACTCTCTCAAAAACAACTTCTCTTCTGCATCCTAAATCCTCTTCCTAATCTTCAGTGACATCTCCCAGAAGTCTTCTCCACCAAAACCCAAACCCTTTTTCCTTATGTCTGCCAAAGAAATACCAACCAGACATGCACTTAACTGAGCAATATGGTGCTGTCAGCCAATCCCACAAACTAGACAATGGAGACTTGGAAATAATTCCCCAGACAGGAAGCATCTGATCACCTGCAGTATTTACCTGTTGGGACTTCAAATAAAGCATCCACATCATCTTTCCTGCTGAAAAAAGGGAGCTCTTCAGTCTACTGTGCAATATAAGGATCACGAGGGCAACTGCACAGCTTAGATGGACAAAATAATGAATAATTAATATTCTCTTCATCCTTGAAAAGGAGGTCAATTTACATTTATTTATGGCTATGCTTAAGTTCACAGCCATATCCATAGCTCTCAAGTGCTGAAGACCAAGTCTACCTTCTTGGGAAGCCCCAGGAAAATCTCTTACTCTCCTCTTCTGAGCATTGACCTCTCAGCCAAGTGTGCTAGGCTGAGGCCTTGTTCTTGGTTTCCATTTTCTCTGTCATAAACCCATGCTTCTACTTGAACTAATATACAAGGAGAGAGGAAAAGGAAAGGTTATGAGAGAAGTTGAATGAAATCTGAAACAAACAAGAAGAAAGAAAAAAAGAGCAAAGTGGAGTTTCATGCAGATGAGATACAACAAGACAGAAAGAGAGGAAAGACACAAAATGGAAAAACTCAGAGGATGAGAATACCAAGATCAGATCTGAGTAGTTCTTCCAGTGGTGGAAGACCAATCGTTTGGGCCAGCCTTCTTGCTGAAGGAAATTAAAATATCTGGAGAAGGTATAAAAAATATTTTCCTTAAGGTATCCCAAAGCTGAAGAAAGAATGGGGTTACTCAGTTGAGATCTACAAGAAAACAAAAATCCAAAGAGAGGAGACAACATTTACCAGAGGTGTGCTGGCTAATCGGCAGGAAGCATCTCAGATGCTGATCTGTGTTTCTGATGTCTTCCCCGGGGGTGAGAGATCGCATGCAGGAACTCAAACCACTTCCTTGAGAGGCAGTGGGGAGACCTAGATGCACAGCGAGCTGTACCATGTTCATGGATTATTGGGTACATGCCCTGCATTTCTAATAAACCAATAGAACAGAAGAGATGGACCAGACATGCACTTAGGTTGAGAGAGGCATTTAGGGTACATAGATGTGGCACTCACAGGAGAAGGGGGTTATGATTGAAGATCCATGTGAGGAACATGGATCATGACTACTACCTCACCCCCCTTTACTACCTATCCCCCCCCACACACACATATACACAACGCATACAGAAAGACTCTCTTTTCTGTGTTTGGGCACATGAGATATGAATATTCATAGAATCACTATGGGTAAGAGTATCATTTTTAAAATGAAACAATTTTCTTAATACTAGAAAATGAGTAGGCCATGGAATGTTCATATGGTGGAAAAATGAATGTCATATGTATAAATCCCGGAAATATAACTTTCAAAAGTTACAGAATTGAAAACATACAAAACTAAAAATATACTCAGAGATACAGACATGAGTATGTTATATGATCATAAAGAAAATGAGGAGCTGGCAAATGCCAGCTAAACAGTTGATGTCTTTAGGGATAAAGAATGATATGAGGGACAATACGCAAGATAGAGACTGAATAATTATGAGGTGCTATTCTTTTTTTCAATTGAAATCTTTATTGGTACATTACATATATATGTCATGATTGCACTCGGCAATGAGAATTTTTACCAGTATATGACACAACTCAATTCTCATTATGACATACTATTCTTAAATTAGATGTGAGGTAATTGCTGTTCTTTTATTCTGCTTACTTATATCTTGCATATACTTATAAGAATTACTTTGTATTTACTCAAAGTTAATAGAAATGTAACAAATATTTTCATTGGCCCAATGATAAATGGCCAAGTTGGTACTCTTTATGCAGGTAAAATCAAAACCAGTGCTGAAAGTTACTGTCTTAGTGACTTTTATCTTGTTTCAGAGACAGAATACCCAGTTCCTAAGTTAAACAGGGAAAGGTCTGTTTAGCTCACAGTTTGTAGAGGTTTCAGTCCATCATTGGCTGGCTCCAAGGCAGGTGGCACATGGCAGAGTGGTGTCACAGAGAAGAATCAGTTCATTGTAGCAGAATGCAGCAAAAGCAACAATGGAGGCTGGGGAGTTAGCTCAGTGGTTCCGGCGCCTGTCTTGCAAGCGCAAGGACCCAGGTTTGATACCCGGTAACCATATACAATACTGGGCATGGAGACTCACACCCAGCAGCAACCAGCACCACATACCACAGTGCCGGGCGTGGTGTCTCATGCCTGTAATCCCAGCACTCAGGAGGCAGAGGCAGGAAGATTCCTGTGATGTGAGTTTGAAGCTGAGCTCAGGGCCAGCCTGAACCATAAAAGCAAGACCCTGTCTCAAAAAAAAAAAAAAAAAAGCAACAATGGACCTTAAGATCATCTTTCTTCCCTTTTTATCTTATCCACACTCCTTCCAGCAGGCAGCCTTAATCCTACTGCCCTTGAGCCTCGTCTTGTGCCATGAATCAGTTCCAGCATCACATACTCTAGATCTAGCCACCTCTGAAAAAGTCCCATCTACACCACAGGAGGCTTTGTGGGGACATCCAAACACAAGCCATAACAGCCACTGTCATAGAATGAACCTCTTGAGACGATGAAAAATCTGTAATTTTCCCTAAAAAGAAATCCGATCATCATGTCAATTAAATTATTTAAAATACTACTTTTCAAATGTTTAGAGTTGCCAGTGTAGTGCAGCAACAATAACATCTCAGCTCTGTTGACTACCAGATTGCTTCTGTGAGCAATGTGCCAAATATTTACACTTTTAAACAGGACCTCATTTTCAACAGAAATTAGCGAAGCAAGAAGGATTTTCAAGGCACAGTCTTGCTGTGTAGTTCAGCCTAGTCTTGAACTCACTATGTAGTCAAAGTGATCCTCGAACTCATGGTGATCCTCCTGCTTCTGCCTCCCGAGTGCTGGGGTTATAGGCATTCATGAGCATTTCTTGAAGACATTTTCTGAAGCAAAAGCAAGTTTTTTGCTTTCATTTACATTTTTATTTTTAATATTTTGCACAAATTAATTCCTTTCATTTGCCTTTAAACCTTAAACTAGAAACATAACAACCCAGCATCATAATTCACTTTCAAGATAATAAAAATGGTCTTTAGCAAGGTGTGGTGGCTCATGTCTGTAATCCCAGCACTCAGGAGGCAGAGGTAGGATTGCTATGAGTTCGAGGCTTGTCTGGGCTACATAGTGAGCACAGGGCCCGCCTGAACTACAAAAAAAAAAAGACCTTGAGGAAAAATGGTCTTTAAATTTCTATTTGCACCCAGATTTCACTGGATGCATAGCAATTTTAGCGTCTTCTCCAGAGCAGAATAAAAAGTCAATCTTTAGAGTAAGTAGCACAAGAGAAACTGTCCCATACTGAGAAATACCAATTAGGTTACTTACTTCTTTAGCAAGTCCTAGTCAATGTCTCTTCCAGATGAGTATGGATTATAATTCCTGCTTGTGATTTCATTGCACATTGAGATTGAATTTCAAGTGTGGAGCAGCTCCTTCTGCCTCCTATTTAAATGTTGTCTGTAGGACTATTTGACAAGATATAGTGGACCCTTGACTTGTGAACTCCGTTTGTTTGTGAGGGTTGGTTGTAACTCAAGTTGGTTGTCAGTCAAGACTATTTTCCCCATAAGAGATAATGAAAATACCCATAACGCATTCTGAATCTCCCAGAGCACCCTTTAACTAAACTTTTCATAATAAAAGAGCTGTATAATGTGTACAGTTTACCAGAATCACCAGTAATTTTCCTAGTATATTCACCAAAAAGTTGTAAAATGTGCCTCATTTACCACAAACAACAATTTCATAACGTACTCTCTTCAAATTAACATCTTTGGCTTGCAGGAAGGGAGGATGACATGGAGGGTGGTTACTGTTTGGAAGGAGAGTCCTTTTCCGTAAGAACATCAGGAATCTGGCCCTCTGGTGTCCTTTCTCTCCTTGGGAGAGTCCATAGCCCACTAGGACCTGTTTCTGGATCACTAGGTCTCAACATTTGCAGAACTAGAAACTGATCCAAGGTGGTCTGTGTCTGTCTTGTCTTTAACCCTGCTCTGTCGCCTGACATGACAGTGTCGTTAAGCAAGTGAATGGCATGATTGGCCTTTTCTCTGTCTGGTGGGTCTTCTCTACCGAAGTTTGTAGCTCTGACCATTTTTTCAGGATTTCCTTTATCTCAGAAGGAGAACTTTGCAGCACTGATTGTTGATACTCCTCCTCCTCTTCGGAGAGCTCCTTGGCTACCATTCTCAGTAGCTCAGCCAGAAAGTGCTGAAGTTCCTCTGCAGACAATTCCTCTTGAGTGTTTCTCCACATCAACACTGTCTACCTGCAAGCCTGTGGACTCGCTATCGTGACAGGGCCATCAGCCACAGGGTCGCTTGAAGGCTTGGGCCCCTTTCCACAGCCTTCATAGTTTCTGTCCTGTTTAATTTTAAGCCACACACACACACACACACACACACACACACACTTTCTTCCAGGCAGATCTCAGTGTCCTAGAGAGACATTGGGCCAGGATTTCTCAGTTAACCCCACACAGGAAAGGCTGGCATTCAGGTCATAGCTCGAAGGTTTTGGTAATAAGTTAAAGCTAAAATTCCAGTCATAACCAAAGTTGTTGTTACGTGAAGCCAGTTGTAGGTCCAGGTTCCACTCTCGCCCAAAGCCTGTCGGATCTCATGTTTAACTTTAATTGCAATAGAATAATGAGTCAGTAATTGCTTTCCGAACACATAAACAAAGGATGTGGATCCTTTCTTAACTTCTAAGTCTTAAATTATCCATACACTTCACCGTGTTTTTCCATTGCCAAAGACAATAAATCATGCTCTCTAGAAATGCATCTCCCATCAGACTTGTTAGGCTGCTGGCTATCTGAGATCCAGATTTCTCATCACAAGCCAATAAACTAGATGCAAATTATAGGGGTTGATGACCTTCGAGTAGGTCATATTGACTTCATAAAACAAGACATCAAAGCCACAGCTTGAATGGCACATAAGTAGCTGAATACTAATGCCAAAGCTAAACTCTGGAACCAGATAACTTTTCTTTTTATTTTAGTTTTCTGAGACAGGGTCTTTCTTTGTAGTTCAGGCTGGCCCTGAGCTCACTATGTAGCCAGGAGAACCTCAGACTCACAGTACTCCTCCTGCCTCTGCCTCTCGAGTGCTGGGCTTATGGGTGTGAGCCACCATACCTGGCTAGAACCTAATGACTTTTTATAAAATAATTACAAAATATAAAGAAGTAAAATTTAAAACTGAAGAGACAAATATATTAATTCAACAACTTTTCACTGAGTATTTTCTGCATGCCATAGATTGTGTCAAGCACTAAAGATCAAGTACTGAACAAAGAAATGAAATCCCGCTGTTTGCAGAGGTTCTATTTGGTCTAGTGGGGGAGGCCAATAAGCATGAATATACAAACAAATATGAGTGGTGGCAAATACCTTATAAAAGAATGAGTCAGGAGCCAGGGATTTAGCTCAGTGGCTCTGGTGCCTGCTTGATCCCCAGTAACCACATGTTGGGCATGGTGACTCATACCCACCAGCAATCAGTACCACATACCACAGGGCCAGGTGTGGTGGCTCACACCTATAATCTCAGCATTCGGGAGGCAGAGGCAGAAGGATTGCTGTGAGTTTGAGGCTTACCTGGGCTACATAGTGAACTATAAGCTATACAAGTGATACCTTATCTCAAAAAAAGAATAAATCAAAGGAGGAAAATCAGAAGCAGAGGTTGAAGATGGAATATGAAGTCTTCATCCCTAAGATGACATTTGGGCAGAGAACAAAACTATGCCTTAAAGTTTCAAAAACAATATTTTTTAAAAAATAAAATTACTTCAGACTCATGAAAATAGAAGATAAGATTTCATAAAATTATCATCAGAAAAAAATAGAATTGAAGACCAAAAATTCATTGGGCATGGTGGCATACACCTATAATCCCAGCATTTAGGAAGAAGTTGAGGCAGGAGGGGGCCGGGGAGTTAGCTCAGTGGTTCTGGCCCCTGTCTTGCAAGCGCAAGGACCCAGGTTCGATACCCGGTAACCACATACAATACTGGGCGTGGAGACTCACCCCAGCAGAAATCAGTACCACATACCACAGTGCCAGGTGTGGTGGCTCACGCCTGTAATCCCAGCACTCGGGAGGCAGAGGCAGGAGGATTGCTGTGATGTGAGTTTGAGGCTGAGCTCAGGGCCAGCCTGAGCTACAAAGCGAGACCCTGTCTCAAAAAACCTGAAAAAAAAAAGAAGTTGAGGCAGGAGGGTCTATGAGTTTGAGAGCAGCCTAGGCTACTCCGTGAATTCAAGGCCAACCTGAGATACATAGTGAGACTCTGCATTAAAAGAAAAAAAAAAAAAGACCTAACTTTCTACAATAACATAAACTTTCTATAATAGCAAAAACTTATTAATCAAAGTATATTGGACCCTTGATTTACACATTCATTTGGCTCCTGAGGGCAACTTGCAACTGAAGTTGATTGTAAGTCAATACAACTGAGATATGGATGTTTTTCTGGGTGCCCACTATAGAGATCAAGAGACAGATGAGGGCCAGGAATTTAGCTTAGTGGTTCCGGTGCATGTCTTGCAAGCGCAAGGACCCATGTTCGATCCCCGGTAACAATATACAGTACTGGGTGTGGAGACTCACGCCCAGCAGCAACCAGTACCACATACCACAGTGCCGGGCGTGGTGGCTCAAGCCTGTAATACCAGCACTCAGGAGACAGAGGCAGGAGGATTGCTGTGATGTGAGTTTGAGGCTGAGTTTAGGGCCAGCCTGAACTACAAAGCAAGACCTTGTCTCAAAAATAAAAGACAAATGAGTCTTCCATGAATTAATCCAAGTTGTTTGCATGTCAGGCTGCTCATAACTTGAAGATCCACTGTGTTTTTTGTTTTTTTTTTTTTAAGATTTTTTGAGACAGGATCTCGCTTTGTAGGTGAGGCTGGCTCTGAGCTCAGCCTCCAACTCACATCACAGCAATCCTCCTGCCTCTGCCTCCCGAGTGCTGGGATTACAGGCGTGAGCCACCATGCCCGGCACTGTGGTATGTGGTACTGGTTGCTGCTGGGTGTGAGTCTCCACGCCCAGTATTGTTATGTGGTTACCGGGGAATCGAACCCGGGCCCTTGCGCTTGCAAGACAGGCGCCGGAACCACTGAGCTATATACTCGGCCCTCCACTGTGTTTATTTAAAAAAGGATTAATTACATAAGTTTTAGTAAATTCATACCATTAAGTACTTTATATCTATTAAAAGATGATATAGACATCCA
>PVIR01040927.1:0-12883 GCA_004026965.1 Petromus typicus
GAGACCCTGTCTCCAAAAACCTAAAAAAAAAAAAAAATTGAGGTGTGACAGTTGACCAGCTCCAGTTTATATTTACTCACCTTCATTTCTTCGTGGGAAGAACTTGGTAAGTCTTACCTCAAATATATGGTTTTCCTAACAGAGGATATATTTTTTTAAAAAACCTACAGCTGAACATAGTGATATATACCTATAATCCCAACCCTCTGAGAGGCTGAGGCAGGAAGGTTTCAAGTTTGAGCCCAATCTGGACAAACTAGTGACTTAGCAAGATCCTGTCTCAAATTACAAAATAAAAAACTTTGGGGTGGATTTAGCTCAGTGGTTCCCACGCCTGCCTTACAATAAAATGTGGTAATTATTTATAATGAAGTACTGCTCAAATATAAAGAATGACAAATTTGAGACATTTGTAGGAAAATGGATGCACTTGTAAAATATAATATTGAGTGAAATAAGTCAGACATACAGCTTAAATATTGCATGGTATGTCTCATCTGAGGGAAGCATAGTACAAACAAAGAAAATGATACAGGATGAATAGAAAGGAACAAGGGGATGGGTCCCTAGAAATAGGCCAGGGATCCAAGGGGTGAGGAGGAGGAGAAGGGAAATGAAAAGAATAAAGATATGCCATATATATGAACCTAATTCCAATTAACGTAAACACTATATGCTTTTACATGAACTAAGACGAATAATTTCAACAAGTATGAAAAAGAGCATAGGAGAACCACTGAGAGGGGTAGGAAAGGAGAAAGGACAAAAGAAACAAATTATAATATGTACATGTAACCAGTCCCACGCTGAATGTAAACTTCATGAATTGCAAACATAGTACTAATAAAACTGGAAAAAAAAAAAAGACAAATTCATTAATTAAAAAATACACATAAAATATTGGGAAAGGTGTAAAAATTTCAATAAAATGGCTAAGAAAGCCTATGAAAAGAATGTTATTTAAATGAAAATCTGGAGCAAGTGAGAAAGCCAGGTATGAAGACAAAGAGAAAATAAGTAAAAAGGTTGGATATGCATTCTGGACATCTAGAGGACAAAACTGAGCTGATAAGAGGGTAGGAAAGAAGGTAAAGAAGCAAACAGAAACAAGAATCTGTAGATCAGAAAGGACTCCGTCTTTCATGGTGAGATGGAGAACCAACTATTAGGACAGTCTAGAGACCTAAGATGATGTATCTCCTGTTCAACAGGTTCAGTGTACTTGCTTGGTTAAGAAAAGTTCACAGGAAAAAAGAGAGTTAGATGAAAATATTTAAATTTAAATATTTAATAAACTACTACAGAGAGGATTTTGGTTTTAAACCAGTGAAGTTAGTGGAAAAGGATCCAATTGTATTATACTCTGAAGGTAAAAGTGACTGGACACTCGAGTGAGAAGAACCTATAGCATAAAAGAAAGGAACCAGAATCAATCTAAGATTATCGGCCTGAGGAAGTGAAATAAAGACATCAATAAATGAAATGGGGCGAACTGTGACAGCTCCTTCTTTCTGACAGGAAATATCAAGAACTTAGTTATTAAATTCGAGAAATCTATTAGACATTTAAATGAGATGTCAAATTGGTAGATATATAGGTCTGCAGATGATAGAAGATATCTGGTCTGCAGTTATAATTTAGGAGTCTTCAGCATAGAGATAATATTTTAAAAGTTGAGATTTGTTTAAATCTTCCAGGGAAAGCATAGAAAGGAGAGAAGGCCTAATGACTAGGTTCTGGGACTGTCACTTAAAAAGAAATCCTGAGCAAGAACCTACAGACTATGAAGAGCAGATAAAGAAATGAAATAAAAGTTATAGTAGTATAAAGACTTCAGAATATCTTCTCTACAAGAAAACTATTAAACTGTACAAAAAATTAGGAACAATAATTTCAGAGCTGGAGACTGATACCAAAATGAACCAAGGAATGTTCATTCTTTTTTTTTTTTTTTTCCTGCAGATCAAAGCAGGGTCTGATGGAAATGAAGCACATACTTTAGCCCAGTTGCAGAATGTTTATTCTTGAAAATCTGCTAGAGTTTCAGCTAGTAACAGAAATCTGTGATCTTTCTGCCCAAGGCTGGTCCTAGTTTGCTTTCATGTTTAATTATGGTAAACTACAGATACCATATGATTTAACATCCTAATCATTTTTTAAGGGCACAGACTACTACGTTAAATACATTCATATTAATATGTAGCAAATCTCCAGAACTATTTTATTTTGTAAAACTGAAACTCTATACCTATTAAATAATAACATCTCATTCTCCCTAACACTACCCTCTAGAAATTACTATTTTACTTTCTGGCTCTATCAATTTAAGTATAATCTAAAAAGAGATGTTTTACCACCTTGTGGTTGGAAGTGTAAATGAGCTTTGCTGCTAGAGGAGTGGAACTCGATTAGAGAAGTCACATACACACACACACACACACACACACACACACACACAAAACACCCATAATATTACCTAGAGTGGTAGTCCTGATGGACTTATATTAAAGTAGTTATTAACATTTAACAAGTAAGAGGATGGGATATAAATGACATTAAAAATATTTGGGCTCATATAACAAATATATTAGAAATCTTATTAAAATATTATTATGGTTTGGAACTAAAATGGTATCCAAGAGTATTAACGTGTTTGGAAGTTGACTGGATCATGGGGGGCATTATACTCATCGGATTAATCACAGCTTCATGTATTATTAGCAGGAAGGAACTGTTCAGAGGTGGCAAATCCCTGGAGGTATGCCCAAGAAGAATATATTCTTGCCCACAGCTCTTCCTTTTTTCTTTCTCATTCTCTATTTGATTCCACATGCAATGATGTGATCAGCTTTCCTCGGCAGGCCTCTTAACCACTGCAATTTCTGCTGTGGAGCCAACTAGTTGACCATGGTTTGAACTGACCCAAACCCAAACTATGATCTAAAATAAACCTCTCCTCTTTGAGTTGCCAGTATTGGGTATTTAGTCCTAGAAATGGGGAAGCTGACTAACACAATTATTAATTGTTGTTATGATAAGTATGAGAGAATATGTTGGCATTCTGTATCGAGCATATACTACTCTATTGCCAAATTTAAAAACAAACAAAAAAACACAGTTATAGACTTCAATGGAAATAAACAGAGAAACTTTGTAGGCCTTTTTGCAGTCTAACATCAGACCCTCAGTGCAGCAAGCAGCAGAAAAATCAGAAAATTAATGAGAAGTCCTGGAAATGAGAGTCTTAAGTAATCCCCACATTCCTCCCTTCTCGAGAAAAATTATTGAACAATAATTGGAAAAAATAATTGCACAACTGGGACTATGACTAGGCCAAGCTTTCCTGCCTGCAGAAGGACTTAGGGACTTGACTCTTGTCTTCACCTTTGGTAGCAACAGGGACTCCTGTGGTCCCACATACTGCGATGCACCAGGGCACAGTGCACTGAGATCTTCATCTACATAATTCTTCATTGTTCTAGGATGTAAGAACATGCTGTCCTCTGAGTAATCAGTTGACCTGTTACATTTGTTGCTCCTGATGTATGAAAACTACTGCCCTCTGAGTGACCTGTTCCATTGCTTGCTCTGGATGTACTGAATAAAAGGGAGCAAGCTCAGATATGTGTCTTTGTTACCCAGAGAAGCATGGAAGAAGCTCAGCTTCTTTTCTAAGTCTTATTTCTATTTATTAATTAATTTGCCTTGTGCTGTCAGGCTCAGAGAAAACTACAACTTACTGCAAAGGTTCTAGTTACATCCCCTTCCCCTGTTCCCTACACTGCCTGACAGGAAAGTAGACATTTGCATAGGAAAGATTCCTACACAGAATATGGTGAAAAGCAACACCTAGGAATGTAGGTTCAGAAAAAAACCTCAAAACAATAAAAAGATGTCATTTGCTGTGCACTGTGGGTAAGAAATCATTGAAAACATTTACAGGCAAGGGCATATGCCTGTAATCCCAACTACTCTGGAGGCAGGGGCAGGAGGACCAGGACTTTAAGGCAGCCTGAGAAATTCAGTAAGACTCTTATCAAAAATGAAAAGAAAATGAGAAGATGAAATGAAAGAGAAAGGAAGAAAAGAAGGGAGGCAGGGAGAGAAGAAGTGGATAAAAGAGAAAAAAAATTCAGAAACCAGAAGATCTGATACAATATCACCTAACATATATATAGGTTTTAAAAACTACAAGATATGAAAACAAACAGAAAAGAGAAAGTTAATAAAAATCAAGTGGGCTTGGATGTTGAAAAAACATCAGTGTAGCTATTACAAAAATGCTTGAAGAATTTATTTTTGTTTTTTGTGGGTTTTTTTGTTTTTCAGTTTTTTGAGACAGTGTCTCGCTCTGTAGTTCAGGCTGACCCTGAACTCACTATGCAGCCTGAACTCATGGCAATCCTCCTGTCTCTGTCTCCCAAGTGCTGGGATTACAGGCGTGAAGCACCATGCTCAGCATTGTGATATGTGGTACCAAGGATTGAATTTGGGACCTTGCACTTGCCAGGCAGATGCTGGAACCACTGACCTAAATCCCCAGCCCTGTTGGAAAAACTTTAAAAACTTATGTTCAAATAATGAAAAGAAAATGATTTTTATTAATCAACTGTAGTGTTTTCATAAAAACAGAAACTATTAAAAATAGCCAAAGGGAAATTATGGAATTGAAAAGTACAATAGATAAAGTAAAAAAAAATTCCTAAGCAGGAGCTTGGGTAAGTATAATTCTACATAAAATGGTTCTCCAAGAATTCCCTAGCCCGGCTGGGGATTTAGCTCAGTGGTTCTGGCGCCTGTCTTGCAAAAGCAAGGACCCGGGTTTGATCCCCGGTAACCACATACAATACTGGGTGTGGAGACTCACGTCCAGCAGCATTCAGTACCACATACCACAGTGCCGGGCGTGGTGGCTCACGCCTGTAATCCCAGCACTCGGGAGGCAGAGGCAGGAGGATTGCTGTGATGTGAGTTTGAGGCTAAACTCAGGGCCAGCCTGAAGCACAAAAGCGAGACCCTGTCTCAAAAAAAAAAAAAAAAAAACCCTAAAAAAAAAGAATTCCCTAGCTTGTGTACACCTGTTGTACAGTCCCCTGGACTGTGAAAATAATGGCTTTAACTCTTGTGAAGCTATATAGCAAAATCTATCTTAATAAAGGGACATTATTCAAGTAGACCTGATCTAATTATATGAGCACTTCAGAGCAGAGAACTTTCTCCAACTGAAGGCAGAAAACATCAGAGACTGGAAGTTTTAAAAGGAAAAAAAGAAAAAAAAAAAAAAAGGATACTAAGTGTTTATCATCTTTGGTAGCTGCCAAGCAACGCATGCAGCTTCAATGCAAACACACCTTGCATTAAAAGAGTTTTTTCTTTCACCTAATAACATACGTTTGTTACTGTTTTTTTGTTTTGCTTTGTTTTTTCAACCTATTCTTTGGAAGAACATGCAGAAGACAAGCCAAAGTCGCCAAGCTACTCTGACTCATTATTTTAGGAGCCAGGGGTAAAGTTAGCTTATAATATAGAAGTAGACACAGCCCTGAGCACTCGTACATGCCACCCCGGACTCTCTTACTGGGGAGTGAACCCAGAGTCTTTGTACTCAGCTACACTCCCAGCTGTTTTTAAATTTTGAGATATGGTTTTACTAAATTGCCTACGTTGGGCTTAAATTTGTGGTATTTTTGCCTCAGCCTGCCAGAGCACTGGGATTAGAAGGATGTGCCACCAGGCCTGGCTCATTTTAAAAATATTTTAAACATGTATCTTATGACCTAGAGGTAAGCATACTCAGAAATGTGCATTCTATTTTTCTCCATTCAAATACAACCTTAAACTGAGGATGCTCAAAAATGTACACCTTAAACAAAGCATGCTCAGGAACGTGCTTGCCTATACAGTGTTTTCCCATGTGAATATGTATAAGCTCCCTAAATAAAACTCCAGTGTTTCTGTTCTTCAAGGAGAGTCTTGCTTTGGAAATGACCTCTGTGCTCACCTTACCTACAGTTCCAACCCCGCCTCACTCTGTGCACTAGATCCTATCTTCTGTCTGCTCAAGCACATTGCCCTGACAGTTCTACAGATATTCTCCCATCTCAAGCCCCCATTCTGTACTGATCATTCTTGTTACCATATAAGCACACTAAAAAATCAAAGGAAACCTATTTAGTCTTTACCACTCTTTCTCTTTCAACTGTAATTTTATTTTTCTACTTCTCTCCTGCACGACTACAGTCATTGTCTGCATTTGCCATCTCCAATTACTCCTTATCTATTTCCTCTGAGTTTCACTCTAATGATACCAAAGTAACTTTCATCAAGGCTGCACATGATCTCCAATCCACCTAATTCAGTGATCACTGTTCATGTCTTGTTTTATTAGAGCTACCCTGCTTCTGGGCATAATGGTACCTGTCTGTAATTCCAGCACTCTGGAAGGCTGAGCCAAAGGATCCCAAATTTGAGCCCAATCTGGGCAAGTTAGAGAGAACCTGGCTTAAAATAAAGTTTAAAAATTTACACAGGATTGGGAATGTAGCTCAGGTAATTGTTGTGGGTTAAATCCAAGATTGAAAAAAACAAAAAAAATACCAAAAGCATTTGATACTGTTAATCTTGTTCTTCTGGAAACATTTCTGGCCTTTAAGATGTGTTTTTTTCTTGTCTTTTCTTACTCCTCTGCTTCCCCGTTTTTAGCAGCTTATCACAGTGTTACATACATACAAAAAAAATCAACACATAAATGTTAAGCATGATGAATTTCAGTAGCTATCACTAGGGCTGTTTTAGAATTTCTGTCCTACCAAAAGTCTGTACCCACCTCCAAACTAAACCACCACTGATCTGCTTTAGTTTTGGTGGGTGACAGAGTAGAATACAGGAGTAAAGATGCAATGAGCAGATATTGGTATCTTCTAGCAGTTCTCATCTGATTGCTTCATTTCTTTGGAAACGGAGGAAACAAGTCATCAAGAAATATTAAGAAGCAGGATGAAGTGTTAAAAATTTGAGGACGGGGGGAAGGAAAAATAAGTTGCTACGTTATGGTATGCAAACGTGGACTAACAAAAAATGTGTAAATACTTGTCTTAAAGGAAACAAGGTAAGAGCAAGACACAGAGAAGACCGAAGAAGGGAAGTGGAAAAAAAAAGTTCTTGAAAATACTCGTAATGAGAAAAAATGAGGAGGGCAGTATACTATGACAGTATAAAATTTAAGGTAGGCGTGGTAACACGTGAGCTAAATCCCCAAGCAGGTTTTTCTCTAGCCATAATTAGCTAAACAGGCATAGAGGAACACATTTTTGATGAGTTAAATTTAAGCAGTTGTCCCAGCCAGATGAATATATAAAAGCAACATGAAGCAAGAAAGTACCTCTCAGCTATGTGTTAAACTGTTTGGCATTCCCTGAATTTATGTTTCATCCCTTCATTAATTTCCAAAATTTCAGAAAACAAATTTTTTATTTATAAGGATTCTTTCTTATTCTATGTTCCTTTTTCATAATATTTCTCATTTTATAAATGCTGTGTCTTCTTAAACATTCTATGTTTCTGTCATATTATGATTTTCAAAATTGTCTGTTTCCTGCATAATTTGTTTCTTCTGAGGACAGTATTTCTACTTCCTGATGCTTATTTACTTCCTAAAATGAATGTTCATCAGTGGTTCATATAAAGTAATAAAGGAAGAAAATTCTAATTAAAGGTAACAAGAGCTTTTGGATATCTTCCATGGATGCAGAAAACTCAACTCAACCTCCACTAAGACTTTTCCTGTTCAGAAGAAGTTCCAGCCCAGAGTGCAGAAAAACACAGTAGAAGCTTGAGATGGGAGAATATCTGTAGAATTGTCGGGGCAATGTGCTTGAGCAGACCGAAGATAGGATCTAGAGCACAGGGTGAGGCAGGGGTTGGAAGTGTAGGTATGGTGAGCACAGAGGTCATTTCCAAAGCAAGACTCTCCCTGAAGAATAGAAACAGCCTCTGTGGAAAACAGCTGTCAGCAATCTTCCAAAAATCTGTTAAGCCTTTTTATCTTAAATGACCAATTTCTTCCTTTTGACCATTATAGTTTTTTTCTAATACTAGTAACATCTATACAAATACTCCAAAATTTGAAAACCTCTGAAATCTGAAACACTTCTGGTCTGAAGCATCTCAAGCACATTCAACCTGTACTTCATTTCATTTTGTATATGAATAATATTCCATCTTATATGTGATACATATGATATATATATATTATATTTGTTTATCAATTCGCCACTTGACATTGCTTCCATAGGGGAGTACTATAAATGCTACAAATATCTGTAACAAGTTTTTATGCACATATGTTTTAAATCCTCTTAAACCTAGAAATAGAAGTGTTGGATCATATGGTAACTCTGTATTTATCTTTTCCAAAATTGTCAAACTATTTTCCGCACAGGCTGCGCCATTACATAACCCAAACAGCAATGTATGAAGGGTTCAATTAGTCCACATCCTTCCTAACACTTATTACTGCTCCTCTTTTTGATTGCAGCTATCCTACTGATACTAAAAATGATAAGCTTTTTCAAGAGTCTATTGGCTTTGAGCACATCATCTTTAGAAATTATCTATTCAAGTCATCTGCTCATTTTAAAAACAGGCTGCTGTTTTTATTATTGTTATAAGATTTTAATGTAGTCTTACATCAGTCATCATATATATTACCATATTTGCTCCTATTCTTTAGGCTATTTCTTGATTTTCTCAATGCTGTCAACCAAAGTTCAATAGTTTTCTATAAACATAATTCCATTTTATGTACTTTAATTTGGTTTTGTGCTTTAAAGTGTCACATGTAAGATAATAATGCCTATTGGTAAGTCACAATGTTACATCTATGCAATCCTTTAAGTTTTAGTTCTTATGTTTAAATCTTTTAAGATTAACTTCAAGTTAATTTTTGTAAATAGATGAACAAGGAATCCATCATCATTCTTTTGCCTGCATATTAACAGTGCTTGTGGCACTATCTATTGAAAAAATGATTATTTCCCCCAAAGAATCATCTTAGCACCCTTGTTAAAATCAATTGACTGCTCATGTCCAGAGTCTCAAATGTACTTCACTGATCATCATGTATTTCTCTTCTTATGTCAGTATCATACTAACTCATAAGTCATAAGAACCCATGAGGATTGCTGAGTGCAATCATGATGTGTATATGTAATGTACCAATATGTAATGTGCCAATAAAGATTTCAATTTAAAAAACAGAACCCATAAGGATAGTTAATTATACTCATGACAGGCAAAAGAGGTACTAAGGAAAATAGAAAATTATTTACAATCAGAAATTCTTATGAAAAACTTTCAGCGACTCTTCTACTTTTAATATTAAAATGAACTTGAAATTATCCCGTATTATATCAAACATAACTGATGATGTATTTTAATTGAATTATAAAGTGATTTATTCTACATTTATAATTGTTCTGTTGCTATAATTTGGACCCTGAAAGTTCCACAGAGGCCTGAGTTAAATTTCTCCCAGGATGGCACTAGTAGGAGGTGGCAGACTCTGACAGTTAGGGCCTAGGTGGAGGCTTTCAGATCACAGGGGACCCAAACCCCTTGCACTCCCTTTTGTTGACCGGCCACAAGTTAACAATTCTGTTCTGCCACACAGTGTGATAATAATTTATTTCTCTGCCAAATAGGCCCAAAACAAGAGGATCATGGGTTGAAACTAAAATTGTAATTCAAATTAAACTCTAAATTAGTGATCTCAAGTATTTTATTATAGCAATGGAAACCTGATTAACACATACTAACTTACAAATAATCCCTTAAATTATTTTGAATGTAATCAAATACTTTTCAGATTTCAAAGGGATACAAAGAGAAGAGTAAGACACTGATCAAGACAAGTTAAATCACTTGATCAAAGTCAGACACCTAATTAATATTCAGCAACAATAACAAAAAACTAGATCCTAGATCTTCTAATCATAACCTAGTAGATATTGTGATTGGCAAATTTTAATCTGTTCTTTTAGCTCTCTTTTCCACAACCATACTTTTATACTCTTCATTTGAGTAACTTGAAAAATTAGAATCTTCACAATCTCTTAGATATATGAAAGATTCCCAGATTTTTCACAGAAGTCCTAATACTGTAATGATAGAATGAGTCATTATGTAGAAAACACAATCAACTTTGCCTCATTCTTCTCTCAGTTAAAATCACAAGACTATTCTGACAGACAAGAGATATGTAAGGGTATAGCATGATCAATATGCTATAAAATTCACCTCTTCATATAGTTTTAATACATTTTCTGCTTATTCAGATAATGCCCAATTTGTCCAATAAAGCTTGAGGCTAAAATCAAGAGGAAAAAAGAAGCATATCCTGTCTAAAGAAGAATGAATACTGTATTACTATAATTTCCTCTTATTATTAATGTCCTATTATTATTCTGTCAAAGAAAGGCCCAAAGAGAGAAGACTAGGATCCTTTATTCAACTGATGAATAACATTCCTCTCTTTGATTAAAAAATGAAACAGTTATTTTGGATCTCTATCTGCCTTTTAAAACGTGAAAAAAAGTAAAGAGATCTGAAAATGAAAGAAAAAAAATTTTAATTCACCAACAGAGCTTGCCATATCTGTAAATTCTCCTTATGAAGCAAACCTTGCAACAATGTAGTTACTTTAAAGGGCTCTATTCAGAATGACAGCTAAATAATTTGCCATGCCAACTCATAAAACATCTTACAGAGAAAAAAAACCCCCTTCAGGTTGATTTAATTTACACTAATGGACAAAGGCTTTAAGATTTTTCTAGAATACAGAATTTCAAGTAATAAAATGTTTTGTTGATTTGTCCTAAACACTGAAGACTTAATCCCTATCCCTCAAAATTTTTTCTCTGCCTTCCTTGTTCATGGGCACCTAATTACTGTCAATAAGATTTCTCATTATACAAAGTCACTTGGCACAGAAAGGGACACATCAGAATGTTCAGAGGACACATGGCGGTAAGCGCAGGAGAACAGAAGGTAAGAGGCATGGAAGTTTTAAGTGTTTCTTACTAGTGCGGCTTAGATTGTTATTTTACAGTTTTATACACATAATCACAAGAAGTCTCTCTTCCAGTGATAATTTTTAGTTTTCTGGTCTACTACTTAAATAGCAAAATGACAAAATGTCTAACAATTTAAATTTCCTAGCCATCTAGAAGCATTATCAATCAGTAATATATCTAACATCATGCTTGCTGATATTTTACATACAATAAACCAATGTAAGTTTAGTTCCATGGATCTCTGGTATCTAAGTAAGAGTCTCATTTTTTCAAAGGTAGTAGATATTTAGTTTAAACAAATTATCCTTTTTGTCACAATAAGAAATCCAATATTCTATTTTGCTTCATTATAAATACATTTTAAAATATATGTAACTTACCTCTAAGACAAAGCACAATTTGATATCCAATATGAGAGCCACTAGTCATGTATGATTAAATTGTGTGCAAAAGTGTGCATGTGTGTGCAGTACTTGGGCCTGAACAAACATCAGGCTTTTGCACTGAGATACATTCCTAGCCCTTTTTTATTTTTTATTTGGAGACAGGATCTCACTAAACCACAAACTTTCCAAGGATAGCTCAAATTTACGATTCTCTTGCTTCTATGTCCCCAAATGCTGGAAGCACAGGCCTGTAGCCCCAGGCTGTATTGAAATGAATTAGCTTTAAATGTAATTGATTAAAATGAAAGAAAATTTAAAAATTCAGTCCCACAATCATACCAGTCATTTTTGTAGTTCTCAAGAGACATACTAGCTATTAGATTAAATATTAGTGGATAAAGAACATTTCTGTCATCACATAAAATTCTATTTCAGAATATGCCTGAAAATGATCATGAGAATTAATATTCCCTTTAGGATGAGTGTAAAAAGGTAGCAGTTCTATTCATTACCTCTGCACACTTCAAGTATACAGTATTCATATATTATGCTGAAAAAAACCCATAACTACTGGTGCCATTTCACAATCAAAAAGTTGATAAATAATATTCCTATTAAGTTTGGCAACAAGTGCATAAAACAGGTCTTTAGCTATAGACAATGATAATGAGTAATTCAATAGTAGAAATATGGGTATAAACTTATGAGCTTATAAATGGAAACTACTGCACCTTTACTAACTGAGCAGATCTGAGGAAGACATTTGGCACTGGGATATGATGAAAATTATTACGTCCAAAGCCAAAAACTTTTTAAATAGGGCTTCTGCCTCTGTCTGGCTGAGCTTAATGTCCTCACTAGCAAAACCTACAAACAGAACATGTCTTAAAAGTTATAAGGATTAAATAATTTAAAACCTATAAATCATTCAGTCGGTCTCTAAGCAAATTAAGAATTCAATAAACATTGCTATCCAGGAAAAGATTAAAGTCTAACAAAAAATAAATTTTAAAGTTCTAGAAATGGAGGGATAAAGTCAGGCTGTTTAAAAATATATATATCCAAAGGGAATTTCATGTGAATTCACAATGGAAGGCAAATATAAAGTGGAATAAAAATACCACTTTATTTATTTAAGAGTCAGATATACAGCACACACTCTCTCTCTCTCTCTCTCTCTCTATATATATATATATATATATATATATGAATAAGTAACTATGCTAATAAACACTTCAAGGACTAGGTGAAAACATAAAAGCACTGATACCACTTTTCCCAACAAATCTTAGATTAGGAACATTCTGTACTTGGGCTAATCATAAGTATTTCAAGCTCATACATTCCTATAAATGAAACCAAGGAAACCCTAATGGACATTTTAAAAACTTATTCCAGGGCCGGGGAGTTAGTTCAGTGGTTCCA
>PVIR01040928.1:0-13027 GCA_004026965.1 Petromus typicus
CATACCTCAACCCACCCCTTCCACAGAACCCTATACAGGTATATCCATCACTCTTGCTGTCCTGGGGATTAGGGGCAACTGGCAGGGCAAAATATTGGCATGCTGGGTTTCTGATCATACTGCAAACATGTGCCACCAAAATCCAATCTGTGACAGTATATGTAATGTTTGAGTCAAGTTTATGTCACAGAGTAAAAGATATGTATTATCAGTCCCCTTGCTAGGTTACCAAAGCACAAGATCATGTTTTTAAAGTCATGGCCTCTACCACAGCTCACAGAAACAGCAATATGTGTTTCCTTCACTACTATGTGAAGACTGAAGCTCTATCCAGTGAACTTTTTCATCATTGAAGAAAATCTTTAAATAAGGAGCAATTAATCTTTATTGCAGTTCAAATGATGTTATCGTCTGCATTCTTTCCTTATAGAGATTCCCAAGGAATCCACTGGGCATTCACCATTTGAACTTACATACTGGGGAAAGGTTAAGAGATTCTTTAATTCTAATTAAGTAATCAGTAAATCCCAAGTAGAAGACAAGAGTGGAAGAAAATGTATTACATGTAAGGAAGACACTTAATGAAAGGAGTCCTTAGAGAAAAACCATAATAAAGTAGGTCATGGACTGTACAAACTGGAAAGTTCTGTGGAGCAAAGCACTATTTATTTTCTTGGCCAGTCTTTTCCTCTGAAAGACCTTTTCCCTTGTCTACATGGACCCAAGTAGCTGTCAGTCACAGCCTGAAGGTAGTGAATTGTGTATGTTACGGCCAGAATCGTGTCCTCATCTGATTCATCTGTTGAATCCTTAACCCTAAAAAGAGTATATTTGGAGATGAGCCTTTGGGGAAGCAATTAAGGTTAAATGAAGTTATAAGTGGCCTTAACCCAACAAGACTAATGTACTTAAAAGAAGAGGCAGAGACACCACAGCTCTGTACTCAGGCCAAGGAAAGGCCGCGGGAAGATATAGCAAGGAGCGACATCGGCCAGCCAACAAAAGCGCACCCACAGGAACCAACCCTGGCACTTTAATTTGGACTTCTAGGCTCCAAAACTATGGGATAGTAGATTTCTGTTGCTTGAGTTATGAATCTGTAGCATTCTGCTGTAAAAGCTCAAGTGAACAAATACAGCGTGTAAGCAGATGATTGTAATGTGAGGATGGGGTTAAGTTTCAACACAAATTTTGGAGAGAATGCATGCATTCAAACCACAGCAAAAGCATATTCTATAAAAGGAGCAAAGTTAAAAGGTAGCAAGTTGAATATTCATCACAAAAAAATAGAAGAAATAAGGAAAATCAAAGAGTAGGAAAAACAAATGACAAAATTTTTAAAATTAATAGTAAAAAATAAGAAAGGAAACTGACAGTAAAAGAAACAGTAGCAATAACAATGAAACTGGCTTATCTCTAGAAAGATTGAACAAGAGAAAAAAGAGAAGGTCTGACACTATTAAAAAGTAGCAGAGCCTCTAGGGGGTGGGGCCTAATGGGAGGAAGTTAAGTCACTGGGGACAGGCAAATAGGAGATACTGAGACCCTCTCTTTACTTCAGAGCTACCAAGCAGCAAGCACTTTGTCCCACACACACCACCATAATATTCTGCTCACCACAGGGCAAAGGGATGCAGAGAAGTGAGCAGAGACAGAAGACCCTGAAAGTATGAGCCAACATAAATCGTGTTTTTCTCAGGCATTTTGTCACAGAGATAGAGTTTAAAATTGAGATAAGGTGAAAATGATAAATGGCCAGAATTATCTAAATAAGAAATAGTATTAAAATTATAATCAGTAAAAATGTCAGGTTCTGACAGTTCATTTTACAGTTCAGTTTTATCAAACCTTTGTTAAGCAGATAACCTCTACATTATTGAAAACTAACAAAGAATAGAAAATGAGGGGAGATTTTCCAACCCATTTTACGAAGTTTGTACAACCTAATACCAAAACTGATCAAAGACAGTAGTACACAGAAAAATTATAGGTCAACTCATTGATAGAAATACTAAATAATATACCAGTAAAGCAAATCAAGAAAAGCATTAGAAATAGGATGTAACAGAGGAGTATTCCAATACTCAGATTTTCTTCTGAGATCAGATAAGACCAGAAACATTCAGGGTGGTATGGCTGTGGACCACAAGGATATTCTAAACATATTTTTAAAAATCTATATCCAGTTCTCAAAAAATATATAAAAATTGTTTACCAGATCACCAAATGTAATGGAAACCAGCTGATAAATAACATTCCAATGAGGGGAAAACAGAAAAATGTTCCACCTATAGGCTTCATTTCTGTCACCTCAGCTGGTCATATTTTGGATTTTAAATTTTGATCATTGGGCACTGGGCTCGATGTTTTGGATTCTTAACTTTTAGTGTTTAATAATTGTCTCTCTCTTCAGTCCAATATCATTTCAGAATTAATTATGTAAAAAATACATAAAAACAAAAAATATGAAAACAAAAGAAAGAATATTTAATCACTGAACAGTAATGGTATGTTGATATTAGCACAAACTTTCCAGGGTTTTTGGCTTGGATCTTGTTATCGTTTTTGTTTAGTGCCAGTGCAGCTGGCACTGCAAAACGGAACTTTAAAAGTTAAATTGTTTTTATTTTAGAGAACGGTAGCTTCTCCAGACTTCCTCAGGCCTAGTGCATGCCTGGCTATCCCAACCTCTCCTCAGCCCAGATTAATGAACATAATATATGGATCCCAACACTAGGAAGCCAAGCCCAATTTCAATTACTGCAGCAAAAGAAGAAAAGACCCAGGTCAAGGAAGGTCTGAAACAAGACTGGAAATGTCTGATGTCTTATTATAAGATAATATAAGGTAAATGGGCCCCTTCATCTCTTCAAATTCAACTTTGAATAAATTTTTTCCTATTAAAAAATGTTTACTACCATTGGTCATCAGTGAATACAATTTTTTTTTTTTTTTTAGTTTTTTGAGATAGGGTCTCACTTCATAGTTTAGGCTTGTCTTCAACTCAGGCTTGAACTCAGCAATCCTCGTGCCTCTGCCTCCTGAGTGCTGGAATGTGAGCCAGCCACCACATGAGACCACCACACCTGACACTGTGGTCTGTGGTACTGATTCCTGGTGGGCCTGAGTCACCATGCCTGGATTTATTGTATGTGATTATCAGAGATCGAGCCCAGGACTTTGCGCTTCCAAGGCAGGCTCCAGAACCACTGAGCTAAATCCCTGGCCCAGTGAATATGAATTTAAATCACAGAGATGCCAACTGTTTCTCACCCAAAAGGCTAAAATTAAAGACTAACAATACCAAGTGTTGGCAAGGACATGATTCAGCTGGAATTCTCAAACATTGATGATGAAAGTGAAAAATGGTAAAATGATTTTAGAAGGCTGTTTGGTAATTACCTATAAAATTAAATAGTCATACTCCATTTACCAGAATTATATTTCATGTAACAGTTATAGAATTTATTTAATTATTATATAAAATAATTAACATCAATTGTCTAAGCCACCATCTATGAAAGATTATGTTTGCAGACTATATAACCACACATGATTGTTACCAGAATATATAAAGAATATATATATTGCTTTGCAAGACAAATAAGTAAGAAAAATATAAGAATAATCCAATAGCAATACATGCATAGTCAGATCTCCAAAGAAAAAGGACAGATGTCCAGTAAACATATAAGATAAATCCCACCTTCACTGACAGGAAAGTACAAATTAAAACAATAAACTTCACCAAATCATCAAACTGTCAAAAGGACAAACAGGGCTAAGATGCAGTTTATGCAAAAACACCTACTGCTGTCAGAACACACTTAAACTTCCCTTGGTATTGCTGCCTGGGGGAGAGGAAATGTTTAAATGATAATGTTGGGTCTCAGAAAATGCAGTCCCTAAATAAGGTACTTTGGCACATTGAATATCTTAGGCTGAAGGAAATTGAGAAAACTGCAGATGCAGAAGTCTCTCTGAACTCGTTCAGCCACCTATCTGCAGAAGGCTCGCATGTGACAGGTGCTCTGTTCTGAGAGAGATGGGAGCTCGTGCAGAGGCTGAGAATCTGAACAGGCCTTGCTAAGACTCCACCCCAGGTTACTGCCCATCAACCATCCCTCCTCTGCCCTGTCATGTTTCTGTGCTTCTGTCCACTTTTCATCAACCCAAAGCACAAGGATATGCATTAGGCCTGGGGTGGGGGGGGGGGTCGTGTGCACTTGTAATGCGAGCGCTCTGGGAGGCTGAGGCAGGAGGAGCATGAGTTCTAGTCCAGCCTAGGCAACTCAGCAAGACCCTGTCAGAGCAAGACTCAGCAAGACCCTGACAGAGCAAGACCCTGTCAAAAAATAAAGGCTATAAAAAAGGAGCTGGGGAGGTAGCCTGGCCTGAAGACCTTGGATTCAATCCTCGGTACCTCAAAAGAAAAAAGCTTTCCTCACTTCTAGAGCCTCTGTGTCACATAAAACTCTTCTTACTACTCTTCTTACTACTCTATCTTTAATTTTAATCTTGTCAGTCCTGAACTTCATTATGGAGGAAGAATTTATACAACTTTTTCTCTGCTACACAAGTAAACCGCAAATCTGAACTAAGTTTTTTCTCTGCATTCTTAACACAAATCTACAAGAAAGTGTAGGAGACCAGCAAATAGACCCCCAGGACCAGGCAGTTCCAGGATTCTGGATTCTGTCTTTCTCCGGAAGTATCATCAAAGAGTGAGGTCATTATTTGAGACACTGAGTGACTCTGTTGGTCATTCCTGAATCAGATAAAACTAGCAGATGTGACTACTCCCTGCCTTCCTTCCTGGCCTGATTCCTGGGGCATCTGACCCTTGTGTCACTCCCTATGTGTTAAGTTTCCCAGGCAAAGCAGCCTGTTACAGGAGAGGATGTGTTACCTTGGAAAGCCAAAACACAAACAAAAAAAACTTGTAAAGAAAGTAGAAAACACCAAGGGGAAGCTAAAATCATCACACAATATAATGTAAATGAAATAAACAATATAAAAGAAGGATGTTTCTTGCACTGTCTGCTTTCTTATCATCACATTCATGCCTATTTGATGACTGGAAGTTTTCTAAATTTCCTTGAATTTTGAAGCAAACAAATTAGAACTTTCTAGGATTTTTTTTAAGAAAGCATAAGTAATCATGGGCATGAGAATGTTTTGCTCTGAGACACTAAGATTTGGTGCCATGTTCAATTTTTGGCCTCCCTCACATGCAATGAGATCAGAAAAAACACATTAGGAGTCTAAATGGGATCCAGTGGTAGAACCAGGAGAATAGGTCAATCTTGCCTGTCTGTGGAGAGCAAAAGGACCTGGTAGCCGCCCCAGCAGCTTTGCCCGCAGAGCCCAGGCCCGTGTGCACTTGGTTGTGTGGCTGGAAAGAATGCATGTTTCAGATAAACACAGTAACTCACTCTCCCAACTTGTTGGAAAATTAAGAGTTATAGGGTTGGAGTTAAAACTGAAATTACTCATCACTGGGGGAATATCTCTCTCTCTCCCTCTTCCTCTCCCTCATCCTCACCCTCTCTTTCTTCCTTCCCCCCTCTTTTTCTCCCTCTCTCCTTCTGTCATTTTGAGAAGTAAACAGCAATAGCAGGAAAAATACAACATGAATAAGTTTTGAAGTCCAAGTTGAGAGCTGATACTGTAAGCAAGCTCATTAAGGTGATGTGCTTGTAGGAAAATATAAAAGCTGCAGAAGGATTTTCACCCTATGGCCCCCCCATCCCCACATCTGGAGACCCTGAGCCCTAGAACAGCTTAGTGACCACCTGGGTCTCAAGAGCCCATTGCCCCCCAGAAACCAGAATCAGCCCAGATGGACCACTGAGGCAGGGGTTCCAGCCCTACTCCCTGTATCTTCTTCTAATGAGCTCTTTGTAGGCATTTTCCCCAGTTTCTCCCTCACTGTATATTTAAACCACAAATATACTGATAGTCTGTTTATCTGTGCTTTACGCGTAAAAAGAATACAATTTTGATTCCCAGGAATCTATTTTCACCCTCCTTGAGACGAAAAAGGCGGCCTCACCCCACACGGTGTCCTCTCCTCCATCTTGCCTCAGATGGCATGTTCTTATGACTACAATCAATAGATAAGAGCATCCTTACGAAAACGGGTAGAACTAACTAGCGGGAGGTACATTTATTAGCCAAAGTCCTGTCCTTAGTGGCACACACGTGCCTCTAGTGGCAGGTAGCAGAATTGCAGTGCAGGTATGAGGCAGCCTCCGTGGGCTCTAAAGGGGCTTTGTGACTGTCACAAAAATTTCATACGTACGTGTCTCTCCTCATTGTGAGGATCGTTTTCAGAATCTACAAGGGGTGATCGAAAAGTATGGTGAATGTTTAAATCTTTTTTTAAACCATAATATAGTAAAAAAACATGTTGCCAAGCAAGACGGGATAAGAGCATTCAAAGCAAAAGGATCATATTATGGAATTTTAAGGGGGATTAACAGTAACGGGTTGTGTATTGTAACTTTTTTAATTTAAGCATTCACTGTAGTTTTGTCACACCTCACTGATCAAATGTTTGTGGCAATTCCTGCCAAGTAGAAACAATCCAGAGTTCTCATTCACTTCATTCACTCGATCTGGCACTGGGCGATGTCTGCCTCCTCCCCGAAGTCAAAGCAGCCCGAAGCTGATGTGGCTCAGGGCATCCAGGCAGCCGTGACAGTGCAACTAACGACGCCCACAGGAGAGAACTTCCAGGACCGCTTCCGAAAACAGGAAGAACGACGGGACAGGTGCATTTTGAGCAAAATGAGACATTTGGAGGGGGACTGATGGCAATGTATATTTTGTTGTAATCATTTTTAAATACAAACATTCGCTGTGTTTTGTGATTATATATCACCTGTGAATACCCAGTTGGCCAGCCAAGAAGATTTTGGTCACACTTGTTTCTTCGGTACAAGGGATGGAACTCAGCACCTTGCGCTTGCCAAGCAGACGCGGCACCACTGAGCTACATCCCCAGCCGTTATCAGACTTTCTGATTCACAGCAGTATGAAATACAATGTTTTATTTCCATAAATTTTACTAAATTAAAAATATAATATAAAATTCAGTGTTTTCCGATTCACATTGCCTCAAAATCCTGACACAGCATCCTGGATGTAGGGACAAGATGCTCACTTGAAAACCTCTCTCCTGGGAAGACTGAGTTAACAAGTTCTTGAGGCAAACACCTCAGAGTTAGCTTGGAAACAGCTGGTTAAAATGGACTAGCCAGGCACACGGCTGCAAAGCATCCAGCAGCTTCATTCAATTAAATCATTTTGGCTTACATTAGTTACCGCCGTTCCAATGACCTATAAAGTGTGCCTGTTTTACAGCCACACCTTGTCCAAACCCCCAGGAGGGAGAGTGGTGAGGTGACCATTCAAATCTAGCCCTGCCTAACCGCAACACCAACATTTTAAGAGTGCCGCCCCCCCTTTTTTGTAAACAAACTTCTGATTGAGAGCAGGACAGCTAAATGTCAAGTACAAATATTTCTGCTAGGATGGAAGCGGTGTCATTCAACTTTCTGGGCTTCTGAAAAATTTGGGCGATAGCTCCATCCTTCTGAAACCAAGCAGGTTGGAAAAGCCACTGTGAAGATTTGTTTTCCAATTTGAGAGTCACTCCAAGAGGGTGTTCTTGGAGTTCAGCAGACAATGAAAAATCACACCTCGCTCTCCCCACTAACAATTGGTGCGTGGAGCTCCAGCTCTCTATCAAGCTCCCGGCTCCAGCCAGCTCAAAGGGCTCTCTGCTTTGCATGCGGCTGCACAGAGGCAATTTATTTTCTCATTGGAAATGGTGATGCCGGGAGAGCAGAGCTGTGTCACACATGGGGAAGCCACCACTATAGGGAACAGAGGCTCCTTCCAGCTTGGCTTAGCTGCCATCTTTTAGGCTGCAGTGATCGCAGTGAGAAGGGAGCATCCCCAATCCCTCTCTCAAATCCCTGCCTTCTTAGAGAGAATAATGGCGAGGTCCGTGGGGGAGAAAGGGAGGGGACCTCTCCCTTGAAACCTTGACTACTGGGCTCTGTAGAGATGGATTAGCATTTCAGAGATGTATTCGGTTTCTTGGGTAGAGAAGCTGACTCACAGATAGTATAAGTTCGAATGTGATAGCTTAGAGCTAAATCTGTGTCCTTAAGCAGCATCTCAAACCAGTAATTTTGAAAAAGCATAATAGAGGGCTGTGATAACCCCCAAACTCCATATAGAATGGAGTCACACCTCTCTTATCCGCTAGTCAAGCATCAAACACCCTCAGCCATCCAGAGCATCTGAAAACATACCACCATCCCGGCTGTCACCTCACGCCCAGAGAAGTTAAAAAGCCAGGTAGAGCCTAGGAGGGAAAGCTATAAAAGGACCGCCGCGATTGGTGGGTTTGTAGTGAAAAGAGTCTCTTCATAGGTAAGCGGTGGCTCTAACACTCAAGGGCCATTAGGCACAAAAGGAAGAAAAATGACAAGAATACACGAAACCTAACTCCTAGAGAAACATACTAAGAGCAGCACTTTGCGATATATGAGCCACCAATGCAAGTCCCACTTTAATTTTAAATTTTCTAACAGCTACACTAAACTTAAAAAGGAACCCGTGACATTAATTTAATACTTTATTTTATTTGACCAATATATTCATATCATGTCAATATGTTAAAGTTACTGAGATATTTATGTCATTTTTGCATATTAAGTCTTCAAAGTCCAACATATAGTCTGCATTTACAGTGTAGCTCATTTTGGACTAGACACACTGTCAGGGATGACTGGTGACTATTGTACCCAGACACGATCTCAGTTGAAGGGAATCACAAAGAAACACGAGGTCATTTTGTCATGGCATTGCAGCAAACTGTAACTAGTCTAAATGCCCACCAGATGGTGAAGAGATCTTTTAATTGTATTATATTAAAAATGAACTACAAAGAAGCAAATTCAAATGAATAGAATATAAATTTATCACCCAAAATCATAATGCTGAGTGACAAAAGCAAACTACAGAGACATACATGCAGGGTACCACTGAAGTAATTTTGTAAAATAATCCCCTCAACAACAACAACAACAAAAAAACCCGTATGTTACTGTTTGAAACAAATATGTCAAATAGTAAAAATATATCAGAAGGAAGGAATATGCACAAATTTAGAAAATGTTTTTTTATAGAGAAGAAAGGAAGGAAGAAGACGGCAAAAGAAAAGGGACGAGAAATCCTTGAGTTTTCAATTGAATATTTACTGACTTTATACATGTAACCAATTATCTGACAGGAATAAAAGAAAATGATAATATTGTTATTTAAATGTATGTTAATATTGGTACAGAAATGATCATTAACTCACTTTCAGTTCTTTTCTGTATGGTTCGTCTATTTCAGGAAGAGAGAAGGGAAAGAAAAGACGTGACACAATTAGAGGGGAAAGCGCACAACGCAACAGTGTGAGCAGACAGGGTTCCGAAGACGCCTCACCCTCTCCAAACGCAAACGCAGAGGAGCCTCGGAGATGAGGAACATGTACACCTACCTGCTCGTAACTGCGAACCTAGTGAAAACGGAAATGTGCTCTTGTTTGCAGGCACGCTATCAAAGCAAAACAAGGTTTTGCTTCATTTACGAGAGTCTATGTTAAACAATTCACGCAGAACTTGGGCACGCAGAGGTGGCCGCCCTCTGGAACTCGGGCTCAGCAGCGCCCCTCTTGGCAGTAATCGGTAACTGGTGGAGTCTGTTCGCTTGGAGTCCACACAACCAGGCTCTAGCTCCCACAGCCACTCTCTCTGAGCCTGGTCCTGCTTAGCTTTGAACTTGGCACGCTTCCTCCTTGTCCAGCTTCCCACCCCACACATCCCTCTGCACCGTCCGCACACACAGCCTTGATCCTTGGCTCTGCCTCCTCTTCCCCTGTCTGAGCGCTTTGGACTCTGCATTGGGTCCTCACGAATCCGAAGAGCTCATTGTCCTCCTTTCAGCTCACTTACCAGGAGAGCATAAAACTCTGCCCATGGAGGTCCGGATGCCTGCCCTTCTCCAAAGTGAGGTGCCCGTCTGCCCCCGCCCCTTCCCGAGGAATCAATTCATCAGCTCCATGAAGACAGCTTTTGATATTAAACATTATCAGTGGGGCTGTCCTGTACATAACTTTTATTACACACTCAAAAAAAAATAAATAAATAAAAGGAAAGAAGAGTGTTGATGTGACTGGGGAGGTAGGACTTCCTGTTCCAGGACCCAGACCCAGAGCCCCACTGGAGAGATATTCCACCCTCTCTGGTGAGTCTATTTTGCAATTTCTAGGTGTCCAACCTCGATTGGTCAACCTCTTCTGTTCAGGGTGCTTTTGGAGTTGTTTATGGGTTATTTATAAGCTGATTTCCTCTCCTTCCTTTGGAAAACTTTGCACAAATCGAAGGAGCTCCATTTCCTTTTAAAGAAAGAAAAAAACAGCAATTTTTTACCTTATGTATTTGATTTTTTAAAAATCGAGATAAATCCCTATGTTAGTTAATAAAAATTCCAAGTATCCTATCACAGACCACAAGATTTCTTTTCATCTAATTATTTTAATAAAGATTAGTATTTTAGCTGTTTGTAAAAATAAACTGTTGGGAAAGGAGAGACAAAAAGATTTCATTTTCCACAATTCAAGCAAGTACTCTGAAGCAATTTTTTAAAGTCTTGAGCTCTGTGGAAGCCCTTTCACCTCCAGGACAGTGGCTATTGCAGAAATGCTGCAGGCTCATCACATTCATTAGGAAAACAAAAAATAAATGCTGCCTTACACAACCCTTGCGCATTTTAAGTATATGAACAGAGTTTCATCAGTATCCCAGGGCCAGACTGTGGAAGGAAAAGTCCTGTCTCAGCCCCTCCCGACCTGCACCCCACAGGGTGGAAACCCCAGGAGTTATCTTTACTTAGAGCTGGAGAAATACATCACCTTCAAAGACTCACCCGCAAATGGTTCAGGGTCTAGAGGCAACGTACAAACCTTACTTCTAAATAACTAAGTTCCTTTAAGTTTCTTTCTAAAATCTTTTACAGCAGACGCTAAATAGTGGGCAGATTTTGTTGGTTCTGTCATTTTAATACTTTGCTGCTGAGTTCATAAATGAATCTGTCACCCTCTGTCAGTGAGTTCATCCTTTCTTCTTTTTCCTTCTCAACCTCTTCCGATCTCCGTCCTTCCCTTTAAGCCATTTCAGACAGTGGCCCCTGACTAATCATCATAATTTTGTCTTTGGCTCCCTCTTGTGGTCACATTGTTATTATCGCTACTTCCTTGGTGGACGGTGAAACCCCAGGAAGGAGTTTAGCCATTCTCAGACAGGAAAGCTGTGAAAGAATTCTCTTTACTCTGCTTCTGCACAATGCCAATAAAACATTCATCTAGCCAGCCAACTATGCTCAAGCAATTCTAAAACTTGAGGAGAAAACCAAGCAATAACTTAAGCTGTTATGAGAAAAGTACCTTTGCACAGTTTGTAATCAGAACTCTTATCTAGCTACAAGTTGGCTCAGAGTTCAGGATGGTCACCTAGCTATTTTCTAAGTGTTTCCATAGTAACTGATTAGCTGGGAGAATAAGACAGAGAAATATGTATATCGATGATCTCTTTTCTGTAAGAAAATGCTATATAGAAAATTGAACATCATATCCCAAAAAAAAGCTTAAAATTAGTACTTTAAAAAAAAAAAAAAGCCACACCAACGTGACATTTTGGTCACAATGCAAGGCAGACTTTAGAGAACTGGAGACTCACATATTCCCATGACCGGTACTTGTGGCTGGATGTTGCTTATGGTCTGCTCATCACGTCCGTCCTCATCAGTGTAATGGGCATGTATCCCATCTCAGGATGGCACGGGAACAGAGAAGCGTTACCACATCCTTCAGAGGGTGATTCTGAGAATTAAGCAAGAAGACATGTAAGTCACCTTTGTGTGGTCCTAGCTACAAAAATGCTTCTAAGAATTTTCTGTTCCTTTGCTTTCTCATGGGAGGAGTACTGGAGTCATGGTTTTCTTGTCTCGTACTGAGCTAGCTGTCCTGAATCTCAGATTCCACAGTGTCCATCTCTACATAATCCAGAATTAGAGGGAGCAGGAGCGACAGCGTGCTGCAGATCTGGAGAGTGCGGAAAAGCAGCACCATATTGCCTGCATTTAACAAATGAGTTCATGTTCAAGAACATGGTCTCACAGGAAACAAAGAGAAGGGACTGAGAGGCACCAGAAAGTCTTCTCTGAGGGAGCAGAGTGGCACTTTTACGCTGATGCTGAGAGGGGAACTGAGCCCGCCATGCCAGGGAAACAGCAGATGTCAAGACGCCAGCGCGGTCGGAGCTCAGCTGGCTTGAGAAGCAGAAGGAGCTGATGTGGCCTGGGTGACCAAAGTGAATCCGAATGACACCAAGAGACAGCGGAGATTTCAGGAGGGAGCAAGCTCTCATGGCCTTCACCGCCTATTCTGATGTATGGATTGTATTCTAAGTAATCCTTATGTGAGATTGAGTGTGGGAATGATAGAATGGAACATAATCGTTTCTGTCTGTTTAACTTCTAGGTTAACAAATATTTTTAAGTCAGACAATTTCTAATGTTGGAAATTTTTACAGGAAAAAAACAGGCATTGACAGTGGAATTGTTCTGCCATCTTTTTTTTAGGTTTTTTGAGACAGGGTCTCGCTTTGTGGTTTAGGCTGGCCCTGAGCTCAGCCTCCAACTCACATCACAATCCTCCTGCCTCTGCCTCCCGAGTGCTGGGATTACAGGCGTGAGCCACCACGCCCGGCACTGTGGTATGTGGTACTGGTTGCTGCTGGGTGTGGGTCTCCACGCCCAGTACTGTTATGTGGTTACCGGGGAATCGAACCCAGGCCCTTGCGCTTGCAAGACAGGCGCCGGAACCACAGAGCTAACTCCCCGGCCCTGTTCTGCCATCTTGCGGAGCAGTTTGACAGTTGCAGGTGAAGTTGGAAATGCATCT